>JZKD02S0558355.1:0-2500 GCA_000966675.3 Picea glauca | reverse complement strand
TTTGGGATTTTCCATCCACAAAAACATAATTTCAAAATTCATATATATATATATATATAAAGGTTGTTTTTTTAAATTAATCTACTTATATATTATTATCGTATAAAAATTGATACATTCATGGATGTCTGAGGCCTATCAAAACAAAAACTAGACCTTAGACAATAATGATCTAACATACTTACATTGTCTGGGGCAATCCAATTGTTTATGTAATAAACCATGTTCAAAACGTGACTGTAAAAGAAAAAGTCATACAAGAAGAAACATGAGCTAATATTGCATGGCAACATGACTAACTATGAGCATTTTTTTCTAGACCATAATGATTGGGGATTTCATCCACTTTAGCCTTTCCCTGTATGTCTTTTCCAGGTGCATCATTCGAAATAATTAGGTTGGAGCTAGTTCCTGGCAATCCCAACGTTCCAACAACCTCCATTGTATTTTCTTCCTTATATGAATCCCAATATGTCACCTTGAAGTTGATCTCAAAAACCACCTTGCATAAGACAATGGAATTTGATTCTAGTCGTTTGATCCTATCCAAAGATTCTACTTGCTTATCCTCCTTATCCTCCATGGACAACACAATGAGGGTTTTTTCCAATCAATAGAATTCCATTGCTTGGAATACCTTAGTGTCCCTTGATCTTGAAAATCACGGGTCTAAAACCCACTCTTGGAATTCTCTCTTTATTTGTTGCTTTGGAGTCTACACCCTTTTCTTTAGTGCCCGATCCACCAACTCCATTCTTTTTTGAGTTTCCAGAGATGTACCACTGTTGAACAATTGCCTGGCCTGGTCATTATCCCTCTTTGCCCCTGTCTAATGTGACCACATGTTGGTTCTCCTGGGTGGATGGGGATTATATGGGCCTCTCCTCCAGGCCTCTCGTGCACTAGAATATGAAAATACTATAGTCGCCTTATCTTCCATCGTGATATTCGAGGAGCGATGGTTAAGAAAAGGTGAACCTGGTAGATGAAAGACCCAACCCCCCTTTTATTGAAGAACATGGGATAGGACTTTCAACAAAAGTTAGGGCTCTGATAGGAATAAAAGAAGGGTTCCACATGTTTTAGGAGAATGGTTAACTCTATACAAACTAAGGGAATCCATAATTACTCCTGAAATTGCAAGTCCACACCTCTAGTCGAAATATCACCTTCTCACGAGCCACTACTCAACCACAAAAGGGGAAACCACCAGCTAGAACCCAAGAGTCTCATAAGAACACACAAAAACCACACATATAGAATTGGGAATTAACAATTGGTCCAGACATGAGAACCAACAAATGAGCCAGAGAAAAGCTACCTTAAAAAGGGAGTTATGCCGGTTATCCCCAATTTTTAGGGATAACTAGGAGACCATGTCTCGAGGCCCATAGATCCTAGACATGGAGTACTGAGAGCAGGATTGACCTGATCATGGCCCTAGAGGGCCCATCCTTTTCTTCTTCCACCAGCTTTGTCTTGTCAGCAGCAGCAACATCCATCACCATCAGCTTGGTCTTGTATCAGAATAGGTTCTTGCTCCATCAGGTAAATGGTCCAGGTATCATGGTATGTGCCACTTTTGATCATTGAAACCTTTAAATATATGTATTTGATTCCTTTTATCTCTAAAAACTACTTAGATCTTACATTAGCCCACTTGACCATGCTTGGAGAGATTGACAGGGTGCCCTAGCAAGCCTGTGCCCATAGGTCTTGGTTTTCCACTGGGGCGATTTCTGAAAAGCCATCATCCGCTCCCATCATAGCACCATCGTTTCATCTTTTCTCTCGCTCATTTATCCCATTCCCCTTGTCTGAGAATTGGGTTGACCTATTTTTAGGGTTACACCTTATCTCGTGGGAAGAAGGGGCTAAAGGCCCAGAAGGTAAAAGCAGTTGGTAAAAGATAAAAGCCTAGAAATAAAACCTCGAGATGCTTCACCCAGGGATCCCTGAGAAGGCAATAAAAGGCCTCTTAGCAAGAAACAAGAGGGACCTGGAAAATAACAAACAAGACCTAGTCAAGAGGATAGGGGGTCTCATCATGAGCCAGCCTATTAGGTTCATCTGTGCCTAACAATATGACATTTCCACCATCTGGTTACCACACCAGGGCAATGACCTTTGGTTGCATGGCCAAGGGAAAGGGGGTCTCATCACGAGCCAACCTTCTCATCTCTGTGAAAGTACTTGTGGGTAACACTGTCAGCTCTGGTCACCATGCTAAGGCAGTGTCCTCTGGTTATCCATTGAATAAAAAGAAAAAGAAGAAGAAAAAGCAAATAAAAAGGAAAGAATAAAGGCGAGAACGGGCTTGGAAAAATTGCATCCATGACAGGTACAACTCGCCTTCTACAAAGGCACTCTGTAACACCCTGTTTCCCCCCAGTCTGTAAAAATAACTATATTGGCCAAGAACTATGGCAAACTCAAAGATGTGAATGTTTGATTTGATGGACCTTTGTATAAAAGGTCGATGAATGTAAATTATGTTATG
>JZKD02S0558343.1:253433-285475 GCA_000966675.3 Picea glauca | reverse complement strand
CTCTCGTGAGGTCAAGACCAAGACAACACAAACCGACCAAAGTGAAGATAGCACAATGTATTCAATCGTCAACTTATGCATATGATCAAGGAATTACACAATAAAGTAAGAATGAATTTATGGGAAAGGGACATGTCACTGTATCAAATTAATCGAAAGTAGAAGATAAAACCTAATCGCCTTGATGTCGCAAGATTCCTTTCGGTGACTCTTGGTTCCAACACACACACTTGCTCGATCCTTGCATGAAGAAGATCCAATTCCTCTTGATAGACTTGCTAGAGTCTCCAAGCTCCTGTTCAAGCTAGGTTCTTCATACAATTCCTTCACCAATTCTCCAATTAATCTTGCTTAACCTTTTCCATGAGAATCCTTTCAATATATAGGAGAGGATGAGATGGTTACATGGATGAGAATGATCCCACCAAATCAGGGAAGCCAGTAAAATGATAACCATTCAAGTGCCAACCCATTTTCTAGAAGATTCCCTTCTAGAACCATCGAGACTTCATTTTTTTTCCAAGCTTGAGAACAAGTTCACACCCTAGGTATAGAGCATAGTGCGAGAAGTTCGCACCCTAGCTGAAGGTGGCATACGAGAATGGGTCATTCTCGTACCCTAGGCTATAAGCAGCCTGCGAACTCACTTTAAAAATGTGTTTTCTGGAAGGAGATAAATGTCACTTTTCTCAGGATAAAGTTCTTGTTGGGAGCTTGATTACACCATTGTTAATACACCATCTAGATGACCAAAATCATGTGTAACAGAATGCCCCCCAAAGTATGAGGCCGGAATCAGTGACAGCCGAAATACTTTGTAAACTGCGTGTGTGTGTCAGAAACCAGGAGCACACCTAATAAGAAACCTGCAAACAACCAAGCATCTGCAGAATATCATACTAGTTCTGAGGTAGGCATTCCCATACTCAGATCATAGATTGATGAAATCATAAACATAGGTCATGTCCACCAATCATACACCGTGGATCCATACCGTCAAAATATTGCATAGCCACCAAAAATACACTGTGGATCTATGCAAGAAAATTCAAATTGAGATGACATAGCCATGAGACATACAAAGTGGATCTATGTGTCAGCAAATTATACATATTCCATCGCAACCTGGACCGAAGAGAAAAGATCCAGGGTCTTCAATCCCGTCACCCAAAAGTATGAATCTAACCATGTGATTACATGTGTCAAAGTCGAACATGGTAGAAACCACTTGATTACTGGTCATTGATGAAACCATTAACAAGTGCGAGGGAAATCACCATTAATGTCAATGACTCCCAAGGTACACTGGTACAATCCACCGAGTGTGAATAAATGAGTTGAGGTTGAACACTCGACGAAATCTCCCGATCAGGGGTCAATGATGAAAACTCACTGTCGAAAGCGAGGAAACCTGCCATTGAGGCATGCAAGTTCCAAGGTACCAAAGAATTTCTAAGTCTTGTTTCCGGATAATGAGCTGGAGTTGACGGAACAAAACTCATCACAGGAGGGCCGTGATGTATCCCCCATCAATGACAGGAAATGAGTAACATATTTTGAAGGTGAAACAGAGTATTATGTAAGTTGGACTAGACACGGGGAAGACTGACAAGGAGAGAATGGACAATTGTAGATGGCCGACTCAATAGAGGTTTCAGATGGACTTCTCTTGAACATATGAATGAAACGACCAATGATTTGGTAGCATTGACTCAGAGATAAATCAAGATATGACCTTGTAGAAAATCGAATGAGAGACAAATGGATTTCCCAAACCGGCTTCAAATAATGAATAGGGGGGTGTCATGTTCAAGAGTGACACTTACTGCCAATTAATATGAATACGAAAACACATCCCTTTCCCAAATTTTCCCCCACCATTTCTGGCGAGTACCTCTTTATTTTTACGCAAGCTTGAGGAGGATAACATATGCTTGTTGATGTAAGCTCATCCTTCGGATGAGTCCTTAGAAGTATGTTTAACGAACCCTAGGAAGGAGTGGTTCAGTCCCATTACAGGTCTGTCGATGTTTGTTTAACGAGTCCAAAGATAGAAAACTCAAAGGTTTTTCATGATTATAGAGTCTGGAAAAACACTTAAAAGAGAACTCTCTCAGTTCCTTTTTCGTAAAATAGTCTGATGAGACTGAAAAAGAGATAAATTATCGCCCAACAGATGCTTTCTTCAAATACTTTAACGAACGTGAAAATAGCAAGGTCGCTCGACAATCTTTTCATGTTTAGAGAGTCTGAAAAGAGCTTAAAGAGGACTCCAGGGGGGGGTTCATTTTTTGTATAAACTTGTTGAGCCCGAAAAAGTGATAAAAGTGTGCTCAATCACGTTCTCATGTATTTTCAAGTGCGAGAACGGACAAATACCAAGCTCGAGGCTTTGTACAAAAACCATAAAAAACAATCAAAACATGTGATGAAAAAAGAGAAAAAATATCCGTATCCATGTGCATAAATGTCGAGGTCGTTCCATCTGCAAAAGTTGCACTCATAAGGGTATTAGGCATTAGGTTTAATAAATAAAACAATTATAAAAACCAATAACAAATGGTAAAAGTAAATATAAGTGGGTAAAAGTTCTTTTTACCATAGTCATTGTAACTTTGCCAATAATTTAGCCCAAAACCCCTCTTTTGCCCTTGAATTTGGATGCTCGATTGCAGGAGGTACGAGCATCCATTCGACAAACCGTCTCTGACAGTGAGGTAAGCTTCTTGTCCTCTATCTTTTCATGGTTCAATTTTTCATTTTCATTGGCAAAATTCATGTTTTTGAGTTTGTTTTAGGGGTTAAAATTGCACGCAGCCATTCTCGCATGCCAGCCACACGGGACCTGCAAGAATGCATCATTCTTGCAGGTGGCCCCAAAGGCACCTACGATAATCTCACACTATGCCTAACAGACACCTGCAAGAACCGCAAATTGGAAAGATTCTTTGAAGTTTGCTCAATGAAAAAGTTACCAAGTGTTGAAGAGAGTTGCTGACCTTCTTCTTATGTGTCTTATGTAGGCATTTGGCTATCACCATGGTTCTGGAATAGCGTGAAAGAGAGAATGAAGAAGATGATTCTATTGCCGGGAATAACCTGGGTACCATTGCCACTTTGCGATACTGTGGTCTCCTGAAATTCTTTCGCATCCCGGGTATGAGGGCCCAAGTCAGGCTATTAGAGTACCTTGTGCATATGTGGGACCCGGACCAACAAGTATTCCATGTAGGGGTCCACACATTGTCCTTGGATATCGAGGACATTTACTTCTTGAAAGGACCATCATGGCGTGGGTACCACATGAGCTTGACTGGTAGCAGAGGTGGTGGGCTGCCTATGAGTGAATACTCTCATTTGCACTGTGTTCCAGAGGCAGAAAGGAGCAAAGGAAAGGTGGCCATTTGGGGGGTGCGAGATTTGACCCTTCGCACTATTTTTCTCACCATTACTCGTATGGCTGGGAGCGCTGCTCTACACATGGCTATCTAGAGCTATTTTTTAGTATGCCATAGAGTGTATTGAGCCTCGGGTTTTTAACTGGGTAGACGTAGTGCTTCGTAGTGTGAAGAGGCAGTTGACCAAATGCAGGCGAGGCAACCTAAAGCAATTCGGGTACGGGTCATTGTTGGTGTCTTTCTTTCTTGAGAGGGTTCCTTTGCTGAGGTTGCAGGTTGACTGGGGTTTATTGGCTCCAGAGGATCCAAGAATACTGAGGTGGTGTCAACTCATGGCCTGACACGTAGCTGGACCAATCATCAAATACAATGATGCCTTCTTCGACTGGTTGTGACCATAGATGATGATGGTCGATGATTATGCCTATGCCGGGTTGGATTTCTGAGGAGATCTTGACTTGGCCCTGCCCGAGGGTGCTCAGTGGGGGGAACTTGGTAAGAAGTACATATTTTACGTTTTCAATGTTTTTGTGAATTTTATCATATGCAAATGTTTTTATGTTCGTCCAAGGTCTAATTACAAAACTTCTTTTTTAATGACACAGACGTGGGGCCTTATTGACCACCTGGTACTTCTCCTATTCAGCGATGAGGAGAAGTGGCTCCAGTGCCATGGTGGGACGCTGAAGATTACGAAGAGGTGGAACAAAACCTGGAGGGTTTGACAACAGACATTCTAGACATGCCTCTTGGAGAGGTTCCACGACGTTATCAGCGTCATATGGTGGGAGTATCAAAGTCCATTGGCCGACTTCTCCATAGGGTTGCCTGGGCAGTCGTGTGTTACCATGAGCGTCATCCATGACGTCACTTTGTAGAAGCTATGAGCTTCAGATTTTGAAATTTTGGTCCTCGGACATAACCTTTTGCAAAAAACTTTTTGATCATTATACATACATACGGCTTCTATCGGTTTATCTTGTGTTGTGTGAAAGTTGATGTGATTGATTTATAAATGACCCAAATGTCTGTCTAATACATAGTAGTTAGCTAATGCATCATTTAATGTATTTAGACATCTAGGAATATGCTGATACTCAATATAATCAAAATAACATTCCAAGAGGCGAATTCACAAATACACCTGTAACAAAGTAGGACTTCGAATAGCATAGACATTACTTAACTGTAGTACTACGAGCTACGAATCGAGTCACACAACCAAGTGATGGATACCGAGAAAGATAGAATCAATCAACAATTTGATAACGATGCTATACTCTGCAATATTGTTGGTCGCACGGCCAAGGTGCACACCTCGTAGAGTGACAAGTTCATTTGTAGGGGCGTAAATTGCCCACGCAGCAGAAGCAAGGTTCTGAGCACTATGACTAGCGCCATCAACGAAGCCAATGTGGGGTAGCGAAGACTCTGACATCTAGAAATCAAACACAATGTCACATAAAGGCAGAGACCAGATAACGACAAAAGCAAACTACAGTAACACACAAGAAGTATGATACAATAAAAATACAAGTACTCATGCACAAGTGATCATATGCATAGTATTTCTTCAAGTACAACCCATTTCTGGGTTCACTCAAAGGGATACCATCGTAATCTACTAACTCATAAGATCCTTTTTCCAAAACTCGTCTAATGATATAAGGACCTCGCCACATGGCTTCGAATTTTCCAGCTCCTAGCATATCTCGATCTTGTTCGTAGAGGAGAACCAGATCTCCTTCGGAGAAAATGAGAGGCTTGACATGCTTGTCGTATTGGGCCTTGACACATTTCTTCTGGGCTTCTATGACTAGGGTAGCATCGTGTCGAGTTTCGTCTAATTGCATCAGATACAATAGATGTTCTTCCTCAGCAGAAGTGTTTGGTGGGAGTTCAACAGCTAGTTTTAAAGAGGGTATCTCGCATTCGATTGGGAGAATGGATTCCAAACCATAGACTAACCGGAAAGGTGTAAACCCAATAACGGACTTAACAGATGTTCGATAAGCCCACAATGATGAAAACAACATTGTGTGCCAACTTGTTTTGTGAATCCCTATCATTCGTCGGAGCATGGTTATGAGAACTTTGTTAATCACTTCAACTTGGCTATTGGCTTGTGGGTAATAGGGCGTTGAGTTTTCATGGCGAAGACCCAACTTTTCAGTGAGTTTGGACATCATGAAGTTTCTAAAGTGGCTACCTTGATCAGTGACGATAGCTTGAGGAACACCAAAATGAGCTATGATGTGATTGAAAGTGAATAATGTTGTGATCTTTCCAGTATTGTCAAATGTCGGCATCGCCTCGGCCCATTTCGTAAAATAATCTACGGATACAATAATGTATCCATGCCCCCCAACCGAGTGGGGGTGACATGTCATGAAATCGATGCCCCATTTCGCAAAGGGACCAACGGAGACCACAGGGTGAAGAGGAGCGGGGTGTGACCATATCTTATGATTATAGGTCTGGCAAGTGTGGCATTTTTGGATGACAATTATGCAATCATTAAATAAAGAAGGCTAAAAATACCCTGCTCGTAAGATATTCTGGGTAGTAGCATACTCGGACATATGACCACCACAGGCTCCAGAATGGCAGTCATTTAAGGCTTTCTCGGCTTCGTCAAAAGTGAGGCAGTGTCGAAAAACTGAGTTAATCCCACGATGATAAAGAGTATCCCCGAGGATAATATATTGACGGGCTTGGTAGCGTATTTGACGTCAGTCAGTGATGGAAAAATTGGGCCGAAAAGTCTGGGTTTGGAGATATATTATGATATCACCATACCTAAGATCGTCGAAACTAATGAGGATAAGGGATTCATCAGGTAATGAATCAGCTACTACATTTTCCGTTTCAGAGTAGGGAAAGTCGCATATCAACTCGGTGAACACTAAGGACTTCTTGAACTTGGCTCGTTCGAATTCCAAATCAAACTCCTGGAGTATCATGATCCATTTGGGGTATTTTCCCCCTAGCAATTGACGTGTGAGAATGTGTTGCATAGGGTTGTAGTTAGAAATCACTATAGTCTTGCGAGAGAGGATATAGTGCCGGAAGCGTTGAAATGCTTGGACGACTACCAAGGCCAGTTTTTTGACATGTAGATACTTGGTTTTGGTAGGCGTTAGACTTCGACTCAAGTAATAGATAACATGTTCATCATGAGAATCATCCTCTTGGACGAGAACCATAGCAATGGTATAATCCGAGGCTGTGAGGTAGAGGAAATAATCACGACGGTAATCGGGGGGGGGAGAGAAGTGGAGCACGTGTCAGGGATAATTTCAGAGCTTCGAAGGCTTTGTTGGCGATGGTATCCCATACGAACTCGGACCCCTTTTTGAGAAGTCGCACAAATCCAAGAGTTATCTCAGTGTAGTTTGGGATGAAACGAAGAAGAAAGTTTTCTTTCCCTTGCAAACTTTATAACTGCCGAAGTGTAGAAGGAGGAGGGAGATTAAGGATCACCTCGACCTTTAAAGGATCTACCCTGATCCCTTGACGTGAAACAATAAAGCCTAGAAGTCGGTCGGATTCTACACAGAAAACGCACTTGTGAGGATTCAGGCGTATATGGTAAAACTGATAGCGGACGAAAATGGCTCGGAGGTGGATTGGATGATCGACTCGGCGCATGGAATGAGCAGGTGAGTCATCAAGATATGGTTGCATGATGTGCTTGATATCATGGAAGGCATAAGACATAGCTTGTTGAAAAGTTGTGCCAACATTCTTGAGACCGAAAGGGAGTTTCCGATAGGCGAAAGTGCCCCAAGGACAAATAAAATTCGTCTTATGTTGATCCTTGGGAACAATATTGATTTGATTATATCCGGAGAAACCATCCATCAGAGAGAAGATTTTTCTTTTGGCGCAATCGTCGACAATCTGATCGATGAAGGGGGTAGGAAAGCTGTCCTTAGGACAAGCTTTGTTGATATCCCTATAATCAACGCATACAGGAATCGTGCCTTGTTTCTTGTCAATCGGGACAAGATTGGAAACCCAGTTAGTGAGGGCCACTGGGTAAATAAAGCCGGTTTTAAGAAGTTTCTCGACTTCAAGTTTGATAGCAGCCGCTTTACATGGGTGAAATGGACAGAGGCATTTCCAGACGGGTTTAGCGTCTGGGTATGTCTTGATCTCATGTATCATAATGTCGGGGTCAATACCTGACATTTCTTCGTAGCTCCAGGTGAATACATCACAAAACTCTTTGAAAAGTGACGTGTAGGTGATGATTTCGTCAGGGGAACACGAAGCTCCGATATGCACATTTTCAACAATTCCAGGTTTGATGGATATGTCGAGGGGAATGGTGGATGAGATATTGCTTAAGTTCCCTTCGGAAAACACATCATGTGTGGATTCGGGAACGATTGAAATGAGTACAACGGTCGACGGGGTCAAAATCCATTGGTAGTTCTCGATGGTATGTTGCTCCAGGAAGAGGATGGAACGGTGATTTCCATCGTCCCAAGGGGTGTCTTCCATGACAGACATGATCATCTCATCTGTGGGAAAAATGACACTAAAAGGATCTGGAGATAACTCACCAAGAGAGGGGGTAGAAGGGGTTGCCGATTGAATGGCCTGATAGGAAGATTCAACCGGACTTAAAGGCATTTCATCGCCGAAACGAAGATGATCACCTGGGTCAGGTACCAACCATGGGTTATGAGATGCAGGGGTTTCGTGAATCGAGGTGGAGATCATGTTAATTGAAGCGACAGACGAGTGTGGAACATCGGGCGGTGGAATGGGGAAAGTGCCCATTAACGAGGAGTCTTTGAGATGACCTACACCGACATTCTCGTAACCCGGTGGGGTTTTATCGATGAACATTATTTTGCCAATACGCGTATCTGAGTTAAAGAAGGCTAATTGGTCGATGGTGATTACCTTCCCTTGATGTGGGAAACGTACGACATGAAAAAGAGTCGACACAACTGCGTGCATGGAATTGATCCAGCTACGACCAAGCAAAAGATTGTAATCGAGAGGAGCGTCAAAGACTTCTACTTCGACTTGGACTGTTTTGCCTTCTAGCATGATTGGCAACGAAGGAAGGACACCGTAGGGATTAAAACCAGAGCCATTGAAGGCTTTGAGAGTGTTATGGGATTCATTCAAAGAGGGGGAGCCGATGGCTTTCCTGCAAGTAACAGACATGACACACATCGAGTAACCCTCATCAATAACGGTTCTACAAATGTTTTTGTTGGAGATAATCACTTGGATTTGGAATGCGAGTTGAGGGGGTAACCTTGGAATGTGATCTTCCAAGTCAAAAATTATTAAATTCATGTCCGTCGAGTCGATTCCACCAATAGCTTTTAACAGTGCCTTCCATTGTGTGGGACAACTTTGGAGGACTTCGAGGGCTGACATTGCAGAAGGTGCTTGGGCCAGATCTTCAACAATGTTGTAGTTCTAGGCAACATGAGTATGAGGATTGAAAGCCAATTTCTGAACGACGCCCTTTGGAGGGGGTCGAAGAACTGTGTCAAGGCTCGGTCATTCAAGATAAAGAGGATTGTTGGTAGGTGGAGTCACGGGAGAGGGTTGTACCAATGAAGGAGGTAGATCATCAACCTTCTCTTTAGAGGGAGAATAATCTTTGGCTCGAGTGGTGAGTGCAATGCCATTCTTCTTTGAATCGCCAGTACACATCAATACATAAGATGTAGTGGAAGGGGAAGGTTGGTCATGGACGACCAATTAGGCCTATTGTTGAGAGGGGAAGGGTTGGGACAAGATGGCCAGAGTGTGTGGTTTGGGGGCTCCTTGAAGGAACTTAGTAACCTCGACACGTCATGGACAATCCTTCGTGTAGTGATCATCACCACAGATAAGACAAGGGTATCGGGGTTTGTGCTTATCCATATCGTCAACAAGTGGAGTCTTGGTTCTCTCTTCTTGAGAAGTATTTTTTTCCTCCTTATTCTTACCCTTTCCCTTTTTGGATTTGTTTTGACCGGCTGGGGTAGATTGAACAACATTTACCTCAGAAGACTTGCTGGTGGGAGGGGCAGGAGATGGAGCATTTTGAACATTAGAAGAAGTCGGTATGGGGTTGGTGCTTGAGGTGGAATGTGGTTGGGCATGGAAAGTGCCAATCACACCGTCGGCTACATGAGAAGCAGCTGGGGTAGTTGAAGTGGCGGAAGTGGAAGGACGAGGTGCATCAGGGAGTAAGTCAGAAAGGGTACCCATTTGTGAGTAAGCGAGGTCAAGGTATTGAGCACGGATTATGGCCTATTCTTCCGTGACAACTCCACCCATGGAGATGTCATGACCGATGTCATTCACAAATGATTTTTTGAACCACTCTACCAGCAACTGATCGGGAAGTTCGAGTTTGATGAGACGTCATCTTCGTCGCCACTCATGAATGTGATGAGATACATGAGTGGCTTTGTTTTGTTTGAAAGAACTCAAAATATCGGTCCCCGTTTCATAACGGATCGGTAACTGGTAGTGGGTGAGGAAATCCATAGCTAGGGTGTTGAAGTCGGCGAAGAAACCTCGTGGTAATTCTATATACCACTTCGCAGCAGAACCTGTGAGAGTTCTTTGAAAAAGAAGTAATCGGATAGAGTCATCCATCAAGGAGTTGTATGAGCACCAAAGATGAAAAGTCATGACGTGATTGTTCGGGTCCTCTCCCGCTTTGCCATCGAATTTAGGGATGTCATATGGTAGCTTGGCTGGTATAGCGGGCCATTGGGGAGAGTGACGAATTGGATCGTTTAAAATCCTCGACAGATCCAGGAGGTCTAAAGTGGCCAAGAAGGGTAACTGTCTATTCACATGCGGGTACTGGTGGCTTTGGGGAGGGAGTCCCATCGGCAAACCAGTGGGACCGTAAGCAGTCTGCATATAATGTGAAGACCCAGGAAGATTCGGTGGTGGTTGTGGAGGAAAGTAGCTCATGGGATTGTATCCTTAAACAGGGACATGAGTTTGAGCATTCGATCCCCAAATAGGATTGGATGTATCTGGATATGGTTGGCCTATACTTGGGGGTATAAAGGATGTAACTGGAATTTGTTCCCCCCCAGTCGATTGAGGATTATGTTGTATCATATTATTCCAATATTGGGCCAAGGATGGAGGTATGTTTTGTCCATAGGGTGCGGTCGGCGGGGTTTTTCCTCCAATCGAGGGTTGAGTTCCAATTGGGGGTTGCGTTCCAATTGGGATTTGTGTTCCAATAGGAATTTTCCCCATAAGGGGGGGTTGAGTCAAACCTCCTTGGTGAAATTTTCCACAAACAGGAATCTGGTAATTTGGTGTGAATGACAGAATAGTGTCACTAGGATTAGTGCTGCCGACAGAGGATGGAAAAGGTCCTCCGAAAGGGGGTTTAGGAAATGTCGAAATGAAGCCGGGAGGGGAGTGCCCAGAAGAAGAGGGACCACCAGGACTTTCGGATGGGGTTTTCATAGGAGTGGGAATAGAATCATTCAATGCACGGTATCCAGGTGGAAGCGTTAGGGTGACATTGGGCGAGAGCGTTGTGTCGATGGGGGCTTGACTAGCTATTGTAATCCCGGTGTGAATACTCGTAGTGTCCGTGTAATGAACCATTTCTATAGGGACGGTCAAGATGTGGCCAGCTCGCGGAGCATCTGTACCGGGGAAATAATAAGCAGTAGTAAAAGGTACTGTGTCTAGGTCAGAGGTTTCGGGGAACGCAGGTGAGACAGTGATTTCAATGCTTGATCCTGCACCAAAAAGGTCCCGTCTAAAAATGCCAGCAGACCAAAAAGGATCCTGGCCGTCAGGTCCTAGAAAAGGTCCAGTCGATGATCCAGAAGAAAAAACAACTAAGTCTCCAAAATAATTCACTCGCATAATACATCTCTCAGAATCGGGGTGAAGTCGAAAGTCCTCTCGAGAATTGGTAATTCAAAAACATTCTAGAGAGTCAGTTCTTTCCACTTGTGGAGTGGTGACATCTTGGACTTCACTCTGTTGAGGAGAGCCCTCAGGTGAGCTTGTAGGTAAGGGTTGAGAACCTTCCAGGTTTTCCGGAGGTAAGCCCTGCATTCTACGTGAATGACGTGGAGGGTCTATTGTGAACGAGTTACAAACTTACGAAGAACAAACCTATGGTCAACTTGGGTAAACAAACAACATGTGCTAGTAAACAAAATCTAGGAAACAATACCAAGTAAATAGGAACTTCTAATTCTGAAGTCACTAGTTGGTGATGAAATCCAACGTCGCAACAATGAGACAAGAAGGGGCTGGGATAGGGTGGAAAAGTTACACTGATGACCTACTTAACGGACTTACACCCTGGTGCAATCTCCCACACATAATCGTGGGTATACCCTCCAAGGAGCCCGAGTGAGTTTGGCCAACGTCGATTCCAGGTACCGTGAAGACTTTCTCCTTCACAGTCACCTTGTGTAAGACCCTAAAAAGATAGGCCACTAAGGTTACCACCGAAAACAATAAATCCTGGGGGGACAATCAATAGTCCGATCCACACGCAAGGGTAGGGTATCTAGCCCGAAATCAATTCAAGAGGCTTCCACTCATCATTGTGGGTATACCTCTAAGTGACCCCCGTAATACGTGCAATCTCTACTCCAATATCAATAAAGCAAGGTGAGTGACTCTGCCAATATCAATGCGACCTCTTGTTTGACCCTTATGTGAGAAGGGCTTCCCAGGACGAAACGTTTTAAATTTTTTTTTACACTCCTTAACACAAGATGCTATTGTGTGTTTTGTGCTTTGGAGAGTGTATCTCTCTACCTATTCCAAAGCGCTAGCCTAGCTAATTGTTGGTGTAATAGAGCCCTAGAAAAGAGTTACTAGTCAAATTTTAAAATTACGTAATATTATTTAAGGGCTGTTGTTACTCAAAGGAAACAGAGGTGAAACTGATGTTGTGTGAGACTCTGACCCAACAATGCATATATAGGAATGAAATATATCAATTTTCGTTCGATGAATCCTATGTACGGGAGGGAAAGAGAAGTTTTCTGGAACAATCTTGAACTATGATATGCAATCTCCTTTAAAATGCAATCTCAACGAATCACGCAATAATGACAATTCTTTATTTGTTATTTTTCAACAATTTCAACAATTGATTTTCAATATTTTCAAAATGAAAATGCTTTTAAAAGAAAAATGTTTTTTACTTTTCAAAAAGGATCTACACCAAGGTGGTGAAAGTAAGGAAAACCAATAACTAATGAAAAATAAATAAACAAAACCCAAACCGATCTTTCAATGGAGACAAAAACGACAAGTAGACAAAACTAGTCCTTTCAAATGCATGAGAACAATGATCTTCCAAATAATGAGCAAATGAAAAAGGCAAAGAATCCCAACTTTCAAACCGATCACCGGATTTTAACTAAATGAGTACTCAGATTCCAGGATCAGAGAGTATATATTCGCTACGAAAAGTCAAGAGATGAGTGTTGAGAAAAAGATGGACAAGAAGAGCCTTCGATTTCTGAAGGTTGATTGTGCACAAAAACCGAAGTGAATAAAACATCAACCAATGGTCCAAGAAGTTATTTTCAGACACCTATACTGATCTGGGCATCTGAGCATGCAAAAACCTTAAATCCAAAAATTTTAAAAGAGGGTTCGCAGGCTAGCAGTAATACACAGTGCAAGAACGGAGCATTCCCGCAGGCTATATTTGAGTAGGGTGCAAGAACCTCACACTGGACTTAAAGGCAGGATGTGAACTCAAGGTGTTCTCGCAGGCCACTGTGGGGTTTAGTGCGAGAAGGCCTGAAACTAGGTAAAAATTTGGAAAAAGACAAAAATTTTGAAGGGACTTCTGGACCTAGAGAGTCTATCAGGGTGTCTTGAAGACTCGAAGATTGATAGAAATGAAGAAAGGTAAGGCAAGAGAAAATGGCCAAGGAAAAACACCAAAAACCACAAAGAAAAGGGTTGCATCCCCAGTGGAGTCACCAATTTTGTTATCGGACTAATCGGTAGGTGCAGACACTAACATATCTCCCTAGATCCACCTGGATCTAGAACAAAACAGGACAGGACATGACTCTTTCCCTAAGTTACGACCATTGAATTAACTAGTAAGGAGGAACAAGTAACATACCTTCGTTTCGCTTCCTTGGGTCTTTGTTTCTCCCGCTTCGCTCTGGTGCTCTCATGAGATCAAGACCAAGAAAACACAAACCGACCAAAGTGAAGATAGCACAATGTATTCAATCGTCAACTTATGCATATGATCAAGGAATTACACAATAAAGTAAGAATGACTTTATGGGAAAGGGACATGTCGTTGTATCAAATTAATCGAAAGTAGAAGATACAACCTGATTGCCTTGATGTTGCAAGCTTCCTTTCGGTGACTCTTGGTTCCAACACATACACTTGCTCGATCCTTGCATGAAGAATATCTAATTCCTCTTGATAGACTTGCTAGAGTCTCCAAGCTCCTGTTCAAGCTAGGTTCTTCATACAATTCCTTCACCAATTCTCCAATTAATCTTGCTTAACCTTTTCCATGAGAATCCTTTCAATATATAGGAGAGGATGAGATGGTTACATGGATGAGAATGATCCCACCAAATCAGGGAAGCCAGTAAAATGATAACCATTCAAGTGCCAACCCATTTTCTAGAAGATTCCCTTCTAGAACCATCGAGATTTCATCTTTTTTCCAAGCTTGAGAACAAGTTCGCACCCTAGGTATAGAGCACAGTGCCAGAATTTTGCACCCTAGCTGAAGGTGGCCTGCGAGAATGGGTCATTCTCACACCTTAGGTTATAAGCAGCCTGCAAACTCACTTTAAAAATGTGTTTTCTGGAAGGAGATAAATACCACTTTTCTCAGGATAAAGTTCTTATTGGGAGCTTGATTACACCATTGTTAATACACCATCTAGATGACCAAAATCATGTGTAACAACTATTTTGGGCATAAGTTTGTGGGAAGCTCCTGAATCCATGAGGCAATTATGCAACACCTTATCATGTATGTTCAGGGATGTGTAGAAGGGAGGGGATGAATCATCTATGTATTCTACCATGGGACCTAGGATGACTGCTGGCTTTTCATCTTGAAGATTTACTGAGCCTATAGAAAGCTGGGGGGACTCATATTGTAGCAGCTTGGAGAGGGACCTTTTGAAATCTTCATTTTAACTAGCTCTGACAGGGGTACGAGAATTCTAATCTTTTGAATTTCATGCTCAAAACTAAAGGAGGAAAGAGGCTTAGGAGACTCCCTTACCTCAAATACATGTTCTTTGGCTGTTGGCAAAGTATTCTGATTTTTCTTTTCTTTAGTAGTGATTGTAGAAGGTTTAGCAGGTTTTTCCGCTATGAGGGGCTGATCATGGCTATCAAAATTCCCTTCTTTCTTCTTTGACTTGAGATGATATCTGTTAGGAGTGTTGTTGGCCTTTTTCCCTTTACCCAACTCATTGACTTGAAGGTTCATAAGGGATCCTTCATATGCAGATTGAGTCAAATGGGGAAAAGGGGAAGTGTCTTCAATACAGTGAATTTCGGGGTCGAGCTCATCTATCTCTTCTCCTTCCTCATGAGAAACTAGGCTATTTTGGAGAGGGGTTTGAATCCTCTAATCATCTCTATCTTTGCTCCTTTGTTCCCTTGGAAAATCCTATGACACATTGTTGCTAGGCCTCCTGAAGCCTCTGTTATCAGTATTTTGGGGATTTTTGTACATGGGCTTCCCTTCTAACTCCCACCTTTCCATTCTAGCCGAAAGTGACTTTAGCACTTTAGTTACCTCGCCCGTCTGAAGGGGAAGGGGAGAGGAATTGGATGGGGAGGATTCATGTCTCTTCCTGGATATGTCTCTATCATCCTTATTCCTGAGTCGATCAACCACCAATATGTTAGATTCTACTTCCACGGCTGCATCTTGCATGTGAGCCAGAGTAGTGGCTCTCCTTTCCCTCAACAGAAGGAAGAAATCGGGATCAAAAGCACTAGCACAAGTGATCTTAGCAGAGGCTTCTGAGGGCTTTATTTGAGTGGGGATCTTATTGTACATTTTATTGAATCTCTTGGAGAAATCAGAGACAGACTCTCCTTCCTTTCTCTTCAAAGACCCAAACTCTGTCATGTAATACATGAAATATTTTTTGTCTCCCCATATCTCAAAAAGGCATTATCCAAAGCCTCAATCCCATCGATAGATCCAGGAGGCAGGGCCTTAAACCACTTTCTAACATCGCCTTCAAGGCTATGGACGAAAATTCTCATCCATACGTCTGCATGCATGATAACATGATCATCTATAAAACTGTAAAAGGATTCAAGGTGTTCTTCTGTAGCTATGTCCCCTTCGCCTGTAAACTTGGGAAGCTGCTTAAGGTAGCCATCTACTGGAAGTGCGTTGAGAGGCTGAGGTAACAAAAGGGGAGCATACCTAGCAACTATTATAGCCTCCATTCTGGTCATGGGGGGATTTTCTCCTGCCATAGGAATATTAGGTAAAGGAGAACTCAGAGGAGAAGGAGCTCAAGTAGAGGCTACTGGAAATGAGCTTACAGGTGGACGACGAAACAATGGGGGATTTAGAGAGAAGGCTAAGGGGCTTGAGTCAGTAGTTGCTTCTCTCTGTGTAGTAGAAAAAATAGTAATAAGAGGAGGGGTGGTAAATCTAGGGGTGGGGAAATATTCTATGGTCCTAGGTCTACGACAAGGTATAGCTTCAGGGGAGAGGGGAGTGACAAGGATTTCTCCCTCCAATCCCAAACTAGGAGGGGAGAACTCAGCAGAACACTTCCGAAATTTAGGAAACGAGAAACTTTAGAAAAAGTTCTGCTAGGAAGCTGAGAAGAAGAAAATGGAGTTCCTACAAAAGGAGATGGAAAATTACCTGGTTCGACGGTAGAAGTTTCTCCTTCATAGGCCTTTCCTTTTCTGATAATCACCTCCGGTTCATCTTCAGGTGTAGCTAGAGGCAGCTGTGGATGGGATTGTGTGTGTCTACCTTTGGAAGCCACAACTAAAATAGCAGGTTCGCCACAGTGGATTCATCACAATGGAGTCGCCATGTGCACAGTAGCAATCTTGTAGGGCTCTAATGCCCGATGCACCTTCAGAATCAGAGGCTCGATATCGTTCAATCCTAGGGAAAATTTTCAACTTCGTCCCCGACAATGGTGTCAGAAGTCACTCTTGGATTGCCGCAGGAGTAAGCCTGAGGCCCATTAGTTTGAATGTCATGAATTGTTGGCAAAGGGTGATAAATGGAAGTAAACTCAGAACAATATCATTCTAACTTAGAAACTAGGCCAGGCATGCACAAGCAGATGAGGTCTTGGTTCAATTTCAGGAAGTAAGTTGTAATAAGGGTGAGTAGGAGGAAGACTTCTGTGAGGAAAAGTGAAGGGCTGCTATGGGCTTTGGTCTTCCAACAGCCTGTAGAAGAAAACTTCGAACACAAGAACTTCTTATATTCAAAACAGAAACACTAAAATAACATAACAGAGCTTATAATAAATCCTTTATTATAACATAGTCACGACGATTCATGTGAATCATTCAATCATGAACCCTTTCAGTATGAGATAGAAACAACATGAAAAAGAAGTTGCCTTACATTAAACAAAGAAATTTCATATACAGATACATAGCCAGGAAAACCAGTGCTTCATTAAAACATTACAGTCGGGAGCTCTGCTCTACCATCCATGCTTATAGAAATACAAAAAACCAAGTATATATACTTAGGGAAATTCCCCACCTTTGCAGTAGGAAGGTAGATGAGACATTAAAGTCCAAATTAGCGTGTGCAGGCTCCTCATTCAAACCTGGACAAAACTCCTTCATCAGACGCCACCTTAAGTCAGCATGGCTCTTGTAGGGGGACCTGCATACAAGGGTACCATGGGCTGATTGCTCCAGGCCTTTTCCATGCCCTCCATTTATGAATTGAGTTGAGGTCTCAACCACCTGCTCAATATTCATTAACTGCTTCTTCCATGGAGGGTGGTCAAGACTGAAAACATAAAGAGAAACCCCTTTGTCCTTTGAAGTCCCGGTGGCCGAAATACCGAAATGGCTCCTGGGATCTTTTTCGCATTTCGCGTTTTGGGGTTTCAAAATGCAGTGGAAGAGAGAAACCCTTTGTCCTTTGAAGTCCCGATAGCCGAAATGTCTAAATGGTTCCTGAGTGATTTTTCGCATTTCGTGTTTCGAGGTTTCGAAATGCAGTGGAAGAGAAACCCCTTTGTCCTTTGAATTCCCAGTAGCTGAAATGCTGAAATGGCTCCTGGGTGCTTTTTCGCGTTTTGGGGTTTCGAAATGTAGTGGAAGAGAAACCCCTTTGTCCTTTGAAGTCCTAGTAGCAGAAATGTCAAAATGGCTCGTGGGCACTTTTTTGCATTTTGCGTTTCGGGGTTTCGAAATGCAGTGGAAGAGAGAAACCCTTTGTCCTTTGATGTCCTGGTAGATGAAATGTCGAAATGGCTCCTGGGCACTTTTTCACATTTCACGTTTTGGGGTTTCGAAATACAGTGGAAGAGCAACCCCTTTGTCCTTTGAAGTCTCAGTAGCCAAAATGTCGAAATGGCTCCTGGGCACTTTTCTCATTTCACGTTTTGGGGTTTCGAAATGCAGTGGAAGAGAGAAACCCTTTGTCCTTTGAAGTCTCGGTAGCCAAAATGCCGAAATGGCTCCTGGGCACTTTTTTCATTTCACGTTTCGGGGTTTCGAAATGCAGTGGAAGAGCAACTCTTTTGTCCTTTGAAGTCCCGGTAGACGAAATGCCGAAATGGCTCATCATTTTGTGATTTTGGCCATAAGAGATGAGCTCATGCGCCAGACCTCATGCAACTCTACAACTCAAACTTACTCGATGACCATCAATCTGCTCCATATGTGGATCCTCGCCATTGAAAAAAAATGCCTGCTCGATTGATTTTAAGCCCGAAATGGACTTCTTCAGTGTGCTACGCTCGATACTCATGACTTGCAAGAATTGGCACTAACAGATGCCACCTCACATTCTAGAAGATCTCCTTATGGAAATTTCATGAAGTTCAACCTTTTCTTATCCTTTTGGCATCGTCACACCCCATCTATAGAACAACCTGTGGAGACATCACAAACCATTTTTAGGGCAGCCTGTGATGACCAGGCATTGTTGTCACAAGGGGAGACCCAGGGTTCAACTCTAATAGCGCACCAACAAGCCCTAACTACTGGCCCGTTCGGCAACACCTGCGAAGCAGATGCAATCTCACCCAAAGTAGCAATAGGGGGGTTGCATGACACAGGTGTCTACAACCAAAGGAAATGCAAGTGGAATCAAGGAAACCACACACAGAGATCAGATTATTCTTTCCGAGCATACACCTACTTTGCACAATTATATATCAGATCTAGCACACTAATGCATCATCAGAGTAATAGAGTAAAGAACACAACATCAATCACACACAACAACATGATATATGTGGTTCACCCTCTCCCTAGGGATACGTCCACAGAACTGTGCTTTATAATATATTAGATGAAAGATTACAGTTCTATTTGTGCTCTTAGCTTGCAAATCTCTCTCTTTCTCTCTTCTCTCTATCTCCCTTCCCTACGCACCCAACTATAGGGTTGATCTTCGCACCCAGCTGAAGATCTTACAATATAGACTTCTCACACCACACAATACTTCTCTTTTAGTAATAGAAACAATCACTCATCATCACATACCCAAACCCATATGGGTCCTCTTGACCTTTATTTATACATTACAATAGCTCATCGACAGCCTTAGACTAAAGCCTAGGTGTCAAAACCCTAGATACCAAAACCCTAGGTGTCTAAAACCCTAGGTCAAATTGACCCACGTTTTCAGGGCTTCACCAACCTGTCTTTCCTTCCTTCCCATGAGGTTCTCCAAAGCATCTACTAGTGGATTTTTCCGCTTGCTAAGTTGTCCATGATCCATTTTCCTTGTTGATCTGTCTTCCTCGATCTCCTCATCCAATGAATTGCTCTCTCAGGATTCGCTCCATCTTTTCTGCTTCTATAACTACTTCGACCCAATCTCAGTCAATCTTCCTTTCACGTAGTTCGCGTTTCACATTTTCTTCTATAATATTTTCTTTCTTCCATAACCAAGGGCCAACAAGAATCATCACACCCTGCTTATGATGCATCCTATGATGGCCCTCCTTAATAAGGGATTTTGGAAGAGAAAGCCAATCACTTTTCTCATGAAGATAGGCTCTTTTGGGAACATGAACACATGGTTTTCAGTGGATCATTAAGATGACCAAAATAATGTGTAATAGAATTCCCCCCAAAGTATGAGGTTGGATCTCGTGACAACCGAAATAATTTGTAAAATGTTTGTGTGTTGGAAACAAGGAGCGCATCAGTCAGGAACCTGCAAATAGTCAAGCATCAACATAATAATATACCATTGTCTAAGGTAGGCATTCCCATACTCAGATTACAAAAAGTGAAATGAGTCATGGCCACTAAATATACACTGTGGATCCATGTCAAGGAGAATCGACATAGCCACCTAGAATACACTGTGGATATATGCTCTAAAAAATTCAAATTTGGACTTAGCCATGAGACATACAAAGTGGATCTATGTGTCGATACAAATCATGAATACTTTGTCGCAACCTGAACTAGAATGGGGTGATCTAGGGTCTTCAATTCCGTCGTCCCTAAGTAAGAATCTAACCATGTGATTAGAGGTGTTGAAGTCGAACATGGTAGAAACCACTTGATTACCAGTCAATGATGAAAACTGTTAACAAGTGCAAGGAAAATCACCATTGATGTCAATGAATCCCAAGGTACCTCAATACAATCCAACGAATGTGAATAAATGAGTTGAAGTCTAAAATTTGATGGAATCTCCCAATCAGAGGTCAATAATGTGAACCCACTGTTGAAAGTGAAGAAACCTGCCATTGAGGCATGAAAGC
Organism: Picea glauca; assembly: GCA_000966675.3. Lineage (NCBI taxonomy): Eukaryota > Viridiplantae > Streptophyta > Pinopsida > Pinales > Pinaceae > Picea > Picea glauca. The sequence continues at coordinate 265,125 of JZKD02S0558343.1, read as the reverse complement.
TGTAAGGTACTGAATGATTTCTAAGTCTTGTTCCCGGATAATGAGTTGAAGTCGATAGGAAAAGACTTGTCATAGGAGGGCCTTGATGTATCCCCCATCAATGACACGAAATGAGTAACAAATCTGAAGTATATTAGAGTATGAAGCGATTCGAAACTGACATAGGGAAGGTCGACATGGTAGATAATTTACAACTGCAGATGGCCGACTCAATAGGAGGCTTATTAAGGTTAGACTTCTCTTGAACATATGAATGACACGACAAAGGTCTTGAAAACATTGACTCAAGGAGGACCCAACATATGGACATGCGGATATTCAAACGAGAGACGAATGGATTTCCCAACTTGGGTTCAAAAGATGAAGGCGGGTGTCATGTTCAAGAGTGACTATTACTGCCACTACCACAGATACAGAGACACATTTCTTTCCCAAATTCCCCCCCACCATTTCTGGAGAGTAAATCTTTATTTTCACACAAGCTTGAGGAGGATAAGATATTCTTATTGATATAAGCTCATCCTTTAGACGAGTCCCTCAGAGTATTTTTAACGAACCCTAAGAAGGAATGGTTCAGTCCCATATGGGTTTGTCAATGTTTGTTTAATGAGTCCAAAGAGATAAAACTCAGAGGTTTTTCATGTTTAGAGAGTCTGAAAAACACTTAAAGAGGAATCCACAAGTTCCTTTTTTGTTTTAATCTGATGAGACCAAAAAAGTGATAATCTACCGCCCATCAAATGTTTTCTTCAAATACTTTTATGAGCGTGAAAAGAACAAGGTCGCTTGGTAATCTTTCAATTTTTACGGAGCATAAAAAGTTCTTAAAGGATGCTCCATGGGTTTCATTTTTCGTGTTACCATGAAGAGTACAAAAAGATGACAAAAGTATACTCAGTTACATTCTCCTTGATTTACGAGCATGAGAAGGAACAAACCTAAGCTCAGATTTTTTCCTGAAAAACTCTAAAAGGATCTGTACAGACGACAAATGTATAAAATCAAACCAAAAAAATGTATCCTTGTTCAAATTCCACTCCCAGATTTCTCACTTGCGAAAAATCAAACACTTGTAACACCATTAGAAGTCTAGGGTTTAGGTGAAATACATTAAAATAATATAAAAAATGAAATGGAAAAGTGAAAAGTAAATAAATATGAGTAAAAACTATTTTTACCATTTCATTGTTACTCCACCCAAACTTCATTCCAAAATCCCCCTTTTTACCTCAAACTTCCACTGTGTATTGCGGGAGGCATGGTTGACGATTTGGCAAACAGACTCTGCAGTACAGGTAATATTCACTTCTTTCATCTTTCCATGGTTTTATTTTTTCTTTTCATTGGTTGGAAATGTATTTTTCATATTTTTACCCTGAGGTCGTTGTAGGCACCTTGTATCGTGCCCTGTGACGACTCGAGGTCATCACAGGCGACCTTTAAGGTACAGTGCAATGACTCTGCACTATACGTGCTAGCTAGCCTGCGATGAGCACAAAACCAATTTTTTTTTAAGATGTTTCAGTCAATAAAATTTTTCTAGGAGAAATATGAACATGCTAATGCCTCTTTTATGTTCCATTTCAGGTTTTCTATAGTAAGGATGTTGGAGTGGCGAGAAAGAGAACATGAGGATGAATATTTCTTTGTCGGGAATGAACTAGGAACAGTAAATTCCCTCCGGTAGTGTGGACTGCTAACATTTTTCAGGATCCAGGGCATGAAGGTCCAATTGAGGTTACTGGAATACTTAATCCATATGTGGGATGTAGACCAACATGTATTCCGTGAGGGGGATCACATCTTGGAGATAGACATTGATGACATCTATTTCTTGACTGGGTTGTCTCACTGAGGGACCCGGGTCACACTGACAGGTAGTAGAGGAGGTGGCAAACCTATGAGCCATTACATCAGTGCACATTTTGTGCCAGATGCTGAGAAAAATAGTGGCAAGGTCTCTATCTGAGATGTACGTGACTTACCTCTATGGACTATCCTATACACCATTGCGCATATGGAGGGGAGAGTAGCTCCACATATGACCCTTCAGAGAGACTTCCAGTATGCACTAGAATGCATGGAGCCTCAAGTTTTCAACTGGAGTGATGAGGTTCTTAGAAGTATGAAGAAATAGTTGACCAAGTGTAGGAGAGGTGACTTGAAACAATTCAGATACAGATCGATTTTGGTGTCCTTATTCCTAGAGAGGGTTCCACACTTGCGCCTATAGGTAGAGTGGGGCATACCAACCCCACAAGATCCAATAATGAAGAGGTGGTGTGACCTCATGGCTCGACATGTGAATAGTCCTATTGTAAGGTACAATGACGTTTTCTTTGATTGGTTGAGGCCCCAAATGATTATGGTAGATGATTACACATATTCCGTCTTAGACTTCAGAGGCAACCTAGACTTGGTTCTTCCTGAAGGTTCTCAATGGGTGAACATAGGTAAGAAGTACATTTTGTTTTTATAATGTTTTTATAATTTTTAAATATGAAATGTTTTTATGTTCTTAATTCAATGACTAATCAAAATTCTCTTTGAAAATGAAAATGTGGGAACTTATCGACCTCCAAGTTCATCTCCCATTTAGAGGCGAGGGGAGAGAGTCCAAGTAGAAGGATTAGCCACTGTTAACTATGAGGATATGGAGAAAAAATTGGAGGGGTTGACGACGGATGTCTCGGATACCTCTATCGATGAGATCCTGAGACATTATCAGCACCACACAGTGGGTGTATCTTCTTCTATCAGTCAACTGCTCCGTAGAGTAGCATGAGAATTCATATGTTATCGCGAGCACCATACTTGATGCTATATTTGTATATGAAGCCATGTGATTCACATTTTTGATATTTTGGTCTATGGACAAAGACACTTTTTGTAAAAAATTTATCGTTATATATGGATGAGGCTTCTACCAGCTTACTTGTTGTATATACAAAGTGTGATTGGATTTTATAAATTTCTCACATGTCTGTCTAACACATAATTAGCCAATGCATTTGTTAATGTATTTAGACATCTAGGAATGTGTTGATATTCTATGTAATCAAAATGATGTTCCAAGAAGCAAATTCATAAATATACCCTTAATAGAGTAGGAATTTAGATGGAGTAGACATTACTCAACTGTAGGACTACTTACTACGAATCAAGTCATACAACAAGATGAAAGATTCCAAGGGACACAACGTCGGTCAATAATTCGATGACTACATTGTATTCCATGATATTTTTAGTTGCACGACCGAGGAAAACACCATGAAGACTAATCAATTTGTTCGTAGGTGCATAGATTTCCCAAGCAGTAGATTCTAATTTCTTAGTACTGTGACTACTGCCATCAACGAATACAATGTAGGGTAGCGAAGACACCAACGTCTAGAAACCAAGCACAACACAAGGTAAGCAGCTGAGGTTTGAAACCAAACAATGAAAAAGCACACAAGATTATGATACACTAAAAGTACAAGCACTTATGCAGAAATGACTTAAGCATAGTACTTCTTCAAGTCAAGCCCATTTCGGGGCTCACTCAAAGGGATTCCATCATAATAAACTATCTCATACGCTCCCTTCTCTAACACACGTTTAAAAATCTAAGGACCTCACCACATGGATTCAAATTTACTGGGCCCTAGAAAATCACGATCCTGTCTGTAAAGAAGAAGAAGATCACACTCAGAAAAAACTATTGTATTGGGCTTGACATGTTTTTCGTATTGGGATTTAACACGTTTCTTTTGGGTTTCAATAACTAGGGTGGAATCACGATGGGTTTCAATAACTAGGGTGGCATCACGATGGATTTCATCTAATTGCATTAAATACAAAAGACGCTCTTCTTCGGAAGAGGTATTGGGGAGAAGTTCAACAACTAGTTTCAAAGATGGTATTTCACATTCAATTGACAAGATAGCCTCGATACCATAAACTAGATGGAAAGGTGTAAATACTGTGATGGAATTGATAGATGTCCGATATGCCCATAATTCTGAGAACAATATCGTGTGCCAACTTGTCTTATGAATTCCTATCATCCGTCGAAGCATAGTAATGAGAACTTTGTTGATTGCTTCAACCTGGTCATTGGCCTATGGGTAACAGGGGGTTGAGTTTTCATGGTGAAGACCCAACTTTTCCATAAGTTCAGACATCATAAAATTCTAAAAATGTCTATCGTGATCAATAACAATAGCTTGAGGAACACCAAACCGAGTAACGATGTGATTGAATATGAACAATGTTGCAGTTTTCCCAGTGTTATCAAATGTAGGCATCACCTCGGCCCATTTAGTGAAGTAATCCACAACTACAATTCTATATCCATGCCCCCCGACCGAGTGAGTGTTACATGTCATGAAGTCAATGCCCCATTTGGTGAATGGACCAACGAAAAATACAGGATGTAAAGGAGCAGGATGAGATCTTATATTGTTATTATAGGTTTGTCAAGCATGGCATTTCTGAACAGCAGTGATGCAATCCTTAAATAAAAAAGGCTAGAAATAACCTGCTCGTAAGATATTTTGGGCAGTGGCATACCCAGACATATGACTGCCACATGCTCCAGAGTGATAGTCGTTCAAATATTTCTCAACTTCATCATAAGTGAGACATCGTCATAAAATGGAGTCAATACTGTGGCGTTAAAGGGTATCACTGAGAATAATGTATTGTTGATCTTAATAGCATATGCGATGAAGATCCTTAATAAGGTTTTTTGAAAGAGAAAGACAGTCACTTTTCTCATGAAGATAGGCTCTTTTGGGAACATGAACACATGTTTGTCAGTGGATCATTAAGATGACCAAAATAATGTGTAACAACATCCGGAGGGGCCTTGTAAGGTGCTCTTCTGCAAATGTAACCAGACCTTGTCTCCCACCTGAAATTGGTGTGGTACTTGGTGTTGATCATGACATTGCTTGTACTTAACATTGGATTTATGAAAAATCTCATGGACCTGTTGGTGGATGTGAAGAATCCACTCAATGAATCTGGTGGCTTTGTTGGCCTCAGACTGAACATGAGAATATTCTTCCTGTGTGGTTGCAAGAGGTAGTGCAACATCAATGGGACCCAAGGTTTGGAATCCCAACCCCAATTGAAATGTGCTATGGCCGGTGGATTTTTGGAGAGCCCTGTTGTAGCTATGATGAACATAGGAAGGACTCTCATACCATGTACATGGATTCTTAGAGTTGTACATGCACAGGACGTGCAAAATCATCTGATTGACGACTTTTTTCTGGCCATCGGTTTAGGGGTGGAAAGCAATGGATTTAGTGAGTTTGGTGTCCAACAGTGACCAGAGACTGAACCAATATGTGTTGAGGAATTTTTTTTCCCGATATGAGGTGATGGTATTTGGTATCCCAAAATGGAACCACACCCATTCAAAGAAGAGCTTGGAAGTATCTGTCGTTGTGATTATCTTCTTGCAGGTTGTGATAATGGCCATCTTCGAAAATCGATCAACCACCAAAAACACACAATCATTTCCGTGCTTGGTGGATGGAAGGCCAGACATATAATCCAACGAGATGGATTCCCAAGGCCTCTTGGGAGTATGAAGAGGATAGTATAATACTTGTTTCTTGATGGTGGGCTTGGTAATGGAACATACAGTGCAAGATCTGATATACTTGTTGACGTCTTGTCGAAGTTTTGGCCATAATTTTTTTTCTATAGAATGACCATTGTTTTATCCATGCCAAAATGTCCTTCCATCTGACTATAGTGAGCTTCCCAAATCATCTTTGCATGCTCTCTTGTGGGAATACAGAGGTGGCCTAGATGGCATAACAGTCCATCCTGGACGTGAAAATCACTGACATTCGCTCCTATACCCAAGAGTTGATAGTTGGTGGCAAAGTCATGGTCATGCTAATAATGTTGGGGCCACTCATATGCCTCATGCCCACATGAATGAGGCATTGTGATGAGTGCAACAATGGGTGGGTGATTGAGGTAGTCAACGATATGATTTGTGCTCCCTTTTTTATACTTGATGTTGATATGGAACTGTTGTAGGTATGTGGACCACTTTTGATGGCGGTTGTTCTAAAACTTCCCCTGTGTTTGTATGAACTGTGGAGGCTTGTGATCAGTGTGGATGATTGTCTCCTTTCCCAGAATGTAATGCTTCCATTGAAGATAGGATTGCATAATGGAATACATTTCTTTGTCATAGGTGGGGTATTTTTGGACAATATCTAAGAGTGCCTCACTATGGTATGCTACTAGATGACCATGCTAAGTGAGAACTGTTCCTTCAACATTGTTAGAGGTATCAGTCTCAATCTCAAAAGGTTGTTGCAGATCAAGTAAGGAGAGTACTAAAGCTGAGCATAAGCGATGCTTCAGATCATCAAATGTTTTTTGTTTTGTCTTCCCCCATGTTAACTTTTCCTTTCCACCGCCCTTGGTTACTTGGCTGAGGGCCCATGTAATATGGTAGAATCCCAACATGAACCATTGGTATAATTTGTAAAGTCCCAAGAAGATATGAAGCTTGGTTAGTGTGTTTAGGGATGGCCAGTCACGAATGACTTGGATCTTAGCTGGATCCACATGTACCCCATGCTCATCAACAATGTATCCAAATTATTGGACCCTATTCATGTGAAAGGAGCATTTTTTCAAGTTGGCATATAGCTTGTGCTATGACAATGTGCCCAAAACCTGTTGAATATGTTGCATGTGTGCCTCCCAAGTTCTGTTGAATATGTGGATGACATCTAGATATACCACCACAAAACAGTTGGTGAAGGGTGTCAATACATCATCCATCAATCTCATGAAAGTTGTTGGTGCATTTTTTAAGCCAAAGGGCATGACCAACCATTTGAAGAGACCTTATTTATATTTGAAAGTTGTCTTACACACATTAGTTGTTTCTATGGAAACCTGGTGGTAGCCAAACTTTAGGTCAATCTTGTCGAAGAACTTTTCCCCCTTGAGTTGGTCAAGAAGGTCATCAATTCGGGGAATTGGGTATCAGTTCTTGACTATGATTTTGTTTAATGATTTGTAATCAATGCATAGCCTCCAAGTCCCATATTTCTTCTGCACTAGCACAATCGGGCTTCCACAAGGGGAGAAGTTGGGTCATATGTGCCCCTTTTGAAGTAGGTCTTGGATCTGGCGCTTGATTTCATCATTTTCCACCAGTGAGCGATGATAGACTGATCCATTAGACAATGATGCACCTAGGGTTAGATCAATTGGATGCTTGGCTTGGTAGTGCGTCAGTACCCTGGTGGGTGAGGAGAAGATGTCTCTGTATTCTTCCATGATCCCGTCCACTTGATTTTTTTGCAAAGAAAGGATCTATGTAAAGGTCACGAATGTGGTGACGAACTTTTTCTTACTATGATAATGGATGACAAAAAATAAGAAATTCTCAGTCTATGAAATGACCTTACTACATTTCTTAGCAGAGATTAAAGAAATAGTGATAGGCAACACTACCTCTGGTATCTTGTACAATTGTCTACCCAAATTAATAATAACCCTACGGGATCTAGACTCATACACATCATGTCGCTTCCAAAAATATGGTTGGCCTAAAAGAAAATAAAAAAATTGAAGGGGAGCATTATCATACAATACCTTGTCTTTGAAGGGCTTGATGTTGTAGGGAAGACGAAACTATTGGATGATGCGAAGATCTCGTCCTTGGTGAAGCCAGTCAATGGTGTAGGGTTGTGGGTGTGGTGTTATCAGCAAGTTCAGCTTCTTGACGACCTCTGCTGAAATCAGGTTCTTCCGATTTTCGTTATCGACAATGAAATGTAGTGGAGTCCCCTTTACCCACATCTATGAGTGAAAGAGGCGTTCCCCTTCCTATGTTTCTTCTCATTCACTTGGATGGACTTTGGTGGTAGTGAAAGTGGCACAGGGTTTGACATCGATGATTTGCTTCCCACTGTTTGGATTTGATTCAGAATCAAAATCTACCTCTGACTCAAACTATTTTAGCTCATCCACCAGTGACTGATTGGAGTGACATTCTTCAGTGTTGTGCCAAGGGATTTTATGTTATTCACACCATTTTCCCGTGTCCTTCTTCGACTTCTCATTACCCGTATTGGGTTGCGGCTTGGATTGGTTTTCCTGAGAGTGGCCATCTTTTCTCCATCCCTTGTTTGGTGGGTTGGGACTGCCTTTTCCCCGCTTCGGCAGAGGAATTTGCAGATCCAAACTCTCACCTCTTTTGCTTAAATTTCTTCTTGATCTTGAAAACGTATCTATAAGCCACACCTAATGATGTGATGCATAGAAATTTCATTTATGTTTGAATGTATATGTGCATAAAACCACGGTATTTTAACACCATATGTCATTCAAAGTCTTTGATACCCAATTTGGTGCACAAAGTATGAAAAATATTCATGAAATATGGTACTGTCGGGTCCCTTTCTTGACAGAGCATGGTTCATCTTGTGTACTGGTCCTCATATCTTCCAATAGGGTAGTATTGTTCTTTAATGGCATCCCTGAAGGAATCCTTGGTGGGGGAAACAACAAATATTACAAATTCCTCTATGGTACTTTTCTCAGAGTATGTATCCCACCCATCCTTAACATGGGGGGAGGACTTGAGGAGTGAAAATGTGATCTTTTCCCTATCGAAAAAATTGTGGACCGAAAAATACCCTTTAAGAAGATTCATACATTTATCTGCAGCATCCACATATATTAGTCCTTAAAATAATGAAATATCAAAATTTACTTGTACCTTGAAGGGGATTGCATGGCCTATTGATGAATATGCATCTCTTGTGGGAATCCACCAAAGGATCTGTGCAAAATTGTCCATCATCTCGTTCCTTTTTCGTGTAAGGGATTCCTCAAAAAACATTTTAAAAGGATCTATTTCTCCATCATATTTCTTTGTGTCCCCCATGAGTTGTGGTTGGGTTCAACATGATTGATCTTGCAAAGTATCAAATCGTTCGATTACTAGCTTCTTGTACCCAGATCTTGTTGAGGACATGCACAAAGAAAATCACATGAAGAGAAGACCACTCTAATACCATTGATCCTGATTTATGAGCGGAATGAAATGAATAATAGATTGAATACCATAACACATAGATATAGAGAACAACAACAAATATCCAATGCAAAATAACTTCTATTGAATAAATAAAATAGGCTGAAACTGTAAAACTGTAGAACTGAAACAACTTGCTCGAATGGTGTTAGCTATCTCTGAGAAGAGATGTGGCTTCTACATGCATCCGTCTGAGCATAATGATTACAATGAGGCTCCAAAGGCCTTTTTAACATTACTCATGAATGCCAAAACCCTAGACATACAAAAACCTAACCCTAGGAGATGAAACACCAAAATTTATGTGGGCCTTGATGGGTAAGTTGGTACCTCAACTTCCTGAGGTCATAAATTTTGCATACGACCTCTATTTTAGGCGCGTGATAGCCTGTTAGAAAGGTTTTTTTGAGAAATACACATTATGTCGTCAAACTTTGACTCCGTCTATAGTTTTATTGTGGAAAACAAAAAAAACACTATTTAGGGCCCCAAAATAGCCCTGGAAGTACAGAAGGATGTATTGACATGAAAACTTCCAAAATAAGCCAGTTGGATTAGGTGGGAAACCACCAATCTCCACCTGGAAGCTGTGTAGGGCGTCAAACAGCCCTGGAAGTGTAGAACCCACAATTAAAAATAATTATAGAAGAATGTGGTGAACTAAAAACTGTCAGGAGGAGCTAGTTGGAATAGGTGGGTGGCCACCAATATCCACCTGGATCAGTTCATCATCATGTAAGAAAATTTTTAAAAATAAGAAAAAAAAAATGTGAAAAAAAAAATTAAAAAACCATGATTTAAAAAAATAAAAAATAAAAAACATATGGAAAAAAACAATAAGAAAAGGATATGGTACTATTTTTTTTTAAATAAAGTGATATTCACATTAATATCAAATAAAAAGTATTACAATCCTATCTTTCTATGGCCTTCCAAAAACAGGAAACTAGGCTACAAAGAATGTCAAAACACCAAACCTTCTGATGTCAAAGTTTACATGTTTTTAAAAATATACATCTATTAGAAGTTCAAGACCTCCAAAAGATTTAAAACCATAACCATAGTTTAGAAAAACCAAAAAAAAATACACACAAGAACACATAGCTATAGAGAAAGATAACATGAAGCTACTCCCAAATCAATCAACCTCAAAAGAAATTATTAGTTAAGGCCCAAGGAGCTCGATGGATTGGACCTTTGTGGATCCTGGGAAACCTTGTTGAGCAGAGGTTCCTCGTCTTCTTATGAATTATGACCATGTTGTTATAAGTTTCTAGTTGACACTTAGATCCAACCTTGCCTTACTTTTGCTTACCAACAACTTCAATATGGATGCCAAAGACCATCTTGCAGACCACTTCAAACTTAGCTTCAAAGAGAATGAACCTATCTAACAACTCTTCATACTTGGCTCCTTAATTCTCCAACACCTGAGAAATGAGGGTCTTAGTGAGCCAATAATGCTCAGTGACCTTGAATACTTTAGTATTTACGCTCCTAGATAAATTAGAGTAAAAAAAACATCCCTCAAAATCCTGATAAATTTGCACATTCTCTATCACTTTCCTCCTCTTCCAAGCTTCTTATTCTAGGACTTCAATTTCCTCTTTCACTATTGCAGAGCGCATCACATGGTAAGTATGATCAACATGTTGGGATTCCCTTTTGGCTATGGTTACATCTAGGGCTATAGATCTCTTTCTATTGTTAGAAAAAACAGGACCGTAGAGCCATAAAATAAAAAAAATGCGGAAACAAAACACAAAAGATACACAATACAAAAGAGACACAGATTTACGTGGTTCACCCAGTGTGGGCTATGTCCACCAGAGAAATTGCTAGGTCCTTCCTTTATTATTATCCATTAAATGAAGGGATACAACCTACAGCAAAACCCACTGTAACTTCCTCTTCTTTCTCTCACAGTCTCCTCTCTCAGAATACAATCCTCGCCATAATGCATAGCCGCAATACATTTCCCTCATAACAGAGGGTTTCTTTCTAGGGAAAAAAACCCTAACATAATTTCTACTGTTAGATCTGTGACCTTATAATGAACGGTCCAGATTTACAATGAAATTACAATATAAATTTACAAGGCGATTTTTCCTTTGGGGGATTCACCCCCGAACCCCCATTGGGGGACATTGCCCTCAAACCCCCACTGGGGGCCCGCTTGCCCCCAAACCCCCTAGTCGGGGGGATATCCCCCTCGGACCTTGCAGAGGGGGTACCCCCCCTCTGCACTCCCCCGCATGGAAGAGTGTACATACTTATGGGGTGTAAAGTCTTCATGGGGTATAAACATGGCTGAAAGCAAGGACCTCTAAATCAGGAAGATAATCAGGCTCCAAAACCAACAATCTCCCACTTGGAGACTGATCTCAACAACTCCACCATTGCTGTATATGTTGGAATCTGAACCTTCTTGGACCTGGAAAATTTCTCATCTTCATCTTCATTCTTGAAGATCAACATAAAATGAGCAGGAACTCAGTTTCTCTCTGGTTACTCCCTTTGTTAACATGTCTGCAGGATTCTGGCTAGTGTGTATATTTTCCAACTTCAAATGTCCATCTTCCAAGGCGGATCATATGAAGTGGTACCTCAACTGTATAT
>JZKD02S0558343.1:195488-240942 GCA_000966675.3 Picea glauca | reverse complement strand
ATCTTTTGTACTTGGGTACCTAACATGGCCTCGTTGCCAAGACCCAATCTTTATTTTCACCATAGTGATGTTCAGGGGGGGTGTTGGAGTTACTTCACACACACCTAGGATTTATTTTTCGTAAGCTTTTTATTTGTTCATTAGTCATAATTAGTCATTATCCAGTCTCCTATATTTTAAGAGAGAATATTCCACCTAAAGAATATTCTCTTTCAGTTCACACTTCAGTTTGTCTAGTTGAGTTGAGTTTAGATGTTGCATTGGGATCATCACCATGCAACATTGGGATCATCACCATGATAATTCGAGATTTCCTACGTATCATCACCAAAGTGGCGCATTAGCCTTGATTCCTTGAGTTAACTCCTCACTACTTTATGTTCAGTTAGTTAACTGAAGATTAGTTGACTAGTTAACTCAACTAGGTGGTAGTTCACTCCCGTAACTGCCTGAGAGACTAGAATAGTTGGAAGTTCACTCCCGTAAATGTTGGTGTGTGTCCAAATCACTCTAGACCACCATTATGGTGACTTGGTTCACCTCAATTCGAACTCATTGAGTTATACAGAGTATATCATGTGTAAATTATTCATTATTCACAATGGTTAATGAGAATTCTTTCCATTCCTTCTCTCCTTCTTCTTATTTCTCCATTTCTCTCTGCAAATGTGTGTATTATTGTTTATCTAGATATATTCTATGCAGGTTCAACACATTTAAAACCTTTTCCATCTGTTTAAAAATTGTTTTCTAGCAATTTTGGCAATTTACTATTTTTAGCGGTTTTTAACTTCCAGGGCCATTTTGAGGGCCTAAATGAAGGTTTTTCAGGATATAGCTCCTCAATGATGGTCATAGGCTCTGATTGATCTAGAAAAATGAATCTCCTCGATGATACCTTTCAAACAAGCTATCATGCACCCAAAACAAAGATCGTATGCCAAAGTCACGCCCTCGGGAAGTTGATACACCAAGCTACCCAAAATGGGGTCCACAAAACTATTGGCTTTTCATATTTCGGGGTTAGGGTTTTGTATTTTATTTATGATAAAAATGCCTTTCGATCCTCATTGTAAAAGAATCTTCTTGTGAATGAGCAGAGCTATCACATCTCTTGTCATAGATAAGCCACCACCATTCTAGCGAGTCTTTCACTCTGTATTTTTATAGTCTTTGTACATTTTCGCTCATTAATATAAAATTGTGTATTATTGTATCTCTGTGTTTATGGTTTCATATCTAATACATTTCTTTTATATTATTGGATATATGTGATATCTTTGTACATATCTTTATTATATCTCTTCTCTCATTTCATGCCAGAAATAATCTGGATCAGTGGTATCAGAGTAGGCTGTTCTTGATCGTTTCTCACTGCATGTCACCGACGAGGTCTGAGTATAGAAATTCGGGTCTCGAGCTTGTCTCTCTTGAGGAAAATTTCTCCCGCATGCCCAAGAAAACCTCCATGGCAGAAGAAAATAAAAAAGATAGAGCAAACAATTCTATTAATCTGTTGCTTGAGCAAGCTCTCATACGACAGAGGGACGAAATGATGGAGAATTTTTCCCACATCCTTCAACGCCTACCGATAACAAAAGACGTGTCTTCATCAAGCGACCACTTTGGAGGAACCTCTCCTTTCAAGGTACAAGTTAGTTTTGATATTCTATATTTGAAGGACACATAGATGCAAATGCCCTAGAAAAATGGTTAAATATGCTAGAAGGTTATTTCTCTGTTCATAATTTATCTGACAGGGAAAAGATCAAATTTGCACTCCTTAAATATATCCACTATGTAAAAAATTGGTGGGAAATTTACTGGGAGAAAATTTCCACATAGGAGTCTGGAATATATGGGGTTGAGCCCACTTGGGATTTTTTGTGGATGCGGTAAAGGAACAATATTACCTTGTTGGCAACTATGAGAACCAGTACATGAGATGGACCACACTACAGCAAGAGAGGGGCCAAGCAGTTCTAGATTTCACCAATACCTTCCATACCTTGCAAACCAAGCTAGGTATCAAAGAATCCGAATGACATTTGGTTCTTAAATACCATGGGGCTCTATACAGATACATCCAAACTAAAATGGATTTTGTGTACATCTTATCACTCGGTGCTGCTAAAATCGAGAAAAAAATTAAGCACTAGAACAAATGGGAGTTCAGGTCTACAAATGCGCAACAACGAAAGTATGATAAAGACGACCCTAACAAAAAGTCTCCCAAAAACCAGTCCAATCCATAGGAAAAGAAGGGCCAAGGTAAGACAGAAGAACACTGAAGATCATTGGTGGCCAAGATCAAAGACAAGGAGCCAAACCCTGATTCAGAATCCGATTTAGAAAATATTTATAGAAGAAATATCATGGATGTAGACCCCACTACTATTGTCATGATCGCGACAATTCAACCATAAGAACCCACATATCCTAAAGAGGGGGAGAACATTTTTCATTCACAGATGTGGGTGAAGGGAACCCCGCTACATTTTATTGTTGATAGAGGAAACTAGAAGAGCCTCATCTCAACAGAGGTCATCAAACAGTTGGGATTGTCGAAAAAACCACACCTGCAACCATACAACATTGTGTGGCTTCTCTAGGGACGAGATCTTTGTGTCAGCCAGTAGTTTCGATTGGCATACGACATCCAACCCTTCAAGGATGAGGTATTATGTGATTTTTCCCCGCTGGATGTCTGTGATGTTCTCTTCAGACATCCATTTATGTTGATGCACCATGCTATCTATGAGTCTCGACCCTGTAGTGTCATTATTACTATGGGGGGTCATCTCTATAGGATACCAGAGGCAGTTCCAACTACTGTCCCACCTAAACAATGCCGCAAGATAGTATCTCATACTACAAAATTCATCTTCTTCACAATCTATTCAAAAGGTGAACAAAAGGATACTGCATCCACTACAACAGAAGCAGGTCAACAAGAATGCAAAAAATCACAAAGATTCCTTCTGCACCCAGACATCTCATGCAACCGAATTGGTTGAACATATTCAACCCTACCAACAACAGGTTCATGACATCCTTCCACAACGCAACGTCTCCAGCAAGGAAAGAAACACACCAAGATTCAATCACTTTCCCCTCTCCCCCAGAAAATCAACACAATGGATAGAATTTATTCCTAAGGAGGAAGTATTGATCCAGGAGGATATTGATGACCACCCACCTTTTCCATCTGGCTCAAAATAGTTTTCTGGCAATTTTAGCAATTTACTATTTTTAGCAGTTTTTAACTTCCGGGGCCATTTTGAGGGCCTAAATGAATGTTTTTCAGGATCAATATTCTAAATGATATTGAAGGGCTCTGATTGATCCCCCAAAAGGAATCTCCTCTATTATACCTTTCCAACAAGCTATCATTCACCACAAAGGAAGATCGTATGCCAAAGTTACGCATCCGGGAAGTTGATACACCAAACTACCCAAAATGGGGTCCACAAAGCTATTGGCTTTTCATCTTTCAGGGTTAGGGTTTTGGATTTTATTTATGATAAAAATGCCTTTGGAGCATCATTGTAAAAGCATATTATTGAAAATGAGTGCAGCCGTCACATCTCTTGTCAGAGATAAGCCGCCACCATTCCAACGAGTCTTTCACTCTGTATTTTTACAGTCTTTGTACATTTTCTATCATTAATAGAAAATTGTGTATTATTGTATCTCTGTGTTTATGGTTGTATCTCTGATACATTTTTGTTATATTATTGGATATCCATGATATCTTTGTACATCTCTTTATTATATCTCCACTCTCATTTTGTGCCGAAAATAATCTGGATGAGTGGTATCAGAGCATGCTGCTCTTGATCGTTTCTCAGTGCATGTCCCCGACGAGGTCTGAGTATAGAAAGTTGGGTCTCGAGATTGTATCTCTTGAGGAAAATCTCTCTCTCATTCCCAAGAAACCCTCCATGGTAGAAGAAAATAGAAACGACAAAGTAGGCTATTCTATTAATTTGTTGCTTGAGAAATCTCTCACACGACAGAGGGATGAAATGATGGAGAATTTTTCCCACATCCTTCAATGTATTTCGATAAAAAACATGCACTTCTTCATCAAGAGACCACTTAGGAGGAACCTTGCGTTTAGAGGTACAAGTTAATTTTGATATTCCCATATTTGAAGGACAGATAGGTGCAGATGCCCTAGAAAAATGGCTAAATCTTATAGAAGGTTATTTATTTGTTCATAATTTCTCTGACATAGAAAATATCACCTTTGCACTCCTTAAGACTCTCCCCCATGTCAAACATTGGTGGGAAACTTACTCGGAGAAAAGTTCCATAGAGGAATATGGAATATATGTGGTCGAGCCTACTTGGAATTTGTTTGTGGATGTTGTAAAGGAACAATATTATCCTGTTGGCAACTATGAGGACCAATACATGAGATGGACCACATTGTGGAAAGAGAGGGGCCAAGAATTTCTATATTTCACCAATACCTTCGATACCTTGCGCACCAAGATGGGTATCAAAGACTCTGAATGACATTTGGTTCTGAAAGACCATGGTGCTCTGCACAGATATATCCAAACTGAAATGGATTTTCTAGACATCTCATCACTCGGTGTTGCTTATCGATATGTTGTTAAAATAGAGAAAAAAATTAAGCACCAGAAAAAATGGGAGTTCAGGTCTACAAATCCACAACAACCAATGTATGATAAAGACGACCCTAACAAACAGTCTCCTGAAAACCAGTCCAAGACACAAGAAAAGAAGGGTCACAAAAAGATGAAGAAGGACACTGAAAAATGGTGTGATTTCCACAAAATCCCCTGGCACAACATGAATGAATGTCTCTCAAAATAGTCATTGGTGGCCAAGATCAAAGACAAGGAGCCAAACCCTGATTCAGAATCTGATTTAGAAAATATTGATAGAAGACAGATCATCGACGCAGACCCCACTACTAGTGTCATGCCCACAACAATTCAACCAGAAGAACCCACAGATCCTCAAGAGGGGGAGCGCCTTTTTCATTCACATATGTGGGTGAAGGGGACCCCGCTTCTTTTTATTGTTTATAGTGGAAGCCAGAAGAACCTCATCTCAGTAGAGGTCGTCAAAGTGTTGGGATTTTCGACAACACAATACCCGTAACCATACAACATTGGGTTGATTCGCTAGGGACGAGATCTTCATGTCAACCAACAATGTCGATTTTCATACGACATCGAACCCTTCAAGGATGAGGCCTTTGGAGCCTCATTGTAAAAGAATCTTCTTGCAAATGAGCACAACTGTCACATCTCTTGTCAAAGATAAGCCACCACTATTCTAGCGAGTCTTTTACTCTGTGTTTTTATAGTCTTTGTACGTTTTCGCTCATTAATAGAAAATTATGTATTATTGTATCTTTGTGTTTATGGTTTCATATCTGATACATTTATGTTATATTATTGGATATCTACGATATCTTTGTACATATATTTATTAGATTTTTGCTCTCATTTCGTGCTGAAAATAATTTGGATCAGTGGTATCAGAGCATGTTTCTCTTGATCGTTTCTCAGTGCATGTCTCCGACAAGGTTCGATTATAGAAAGTTGGGTCTTGAACTTGTCTCTCTTGAGGAAATTTCTCTCACATGCCCAAGAAACCCTCCATGGTGAAGAAAACAAAAGTGATAGAGCTGACGATTCTATTAATTTGTTTCTTGAGCAAGCTCTCATGCAACAAAGAGACAAAATGATGGAGATTTTTTTCCACATCCTTCAAAACTTGCTGATAAAAATAGGAACATATTCATCAAGAGTCCACTTTGGAGGGACCTCACCTTTCAAGGTACAAGTTAATTTTGATATTTCCATATTTGAAGGACAAATAGATGTAGATGCCCTAGAAAAATGGTTAAATCTGCTAGAAGGTTATTTCTCTGTTCATAATTTCTCTGACAGGGAAAATATCACCTTTGTACTACTTAAGGCTCTCCCCCATGTCAAACATTAGTGGGAAACTTACTCAGATCAAAGTTCCACAGAGGAGTCTGGAATATATGGGGTCGAGCCCACTTGGGATTTTCTTGTGGATGTGGTAAAGGAAGAGTATTACCTTGTTGGAAACTATGAGGACCAGTACATGAGATGGACCACACTGTGGCAAGAGAGGGGCCAAGAAGTTCCAGAGTTCACCAATACCTTCCATACCTTTCTGATGTAGGAGCATCGTAAGAAAGCGCAAAATTAGGAGGACAACTAGAAATTCACCAGCGCGCGTTTTGAGGATGTTTTGAAATTGAAAGGATGAAGCATTAATGTAACATTTGAATTTTTATTTTATTTTATTTTATGGTTTGGATATTGTAACGCATATCTTGAGTGTTTTCTCTCATCCGTCAGTTAGAGGAATTTAATGTATTAAATGTAAAGTATTTGTAGCTTTTATTTTCGATAAGATAGTTTGGAGTGTAGGAGGGAAAACTCTAGAAAGGTCCCTCGTATGTATTGTAATGTATTTTTTCATTATTCTCATTCTAAGAGTAGAAGCTTAGAAGCTGTAGAGAAAGAGAGAGCATAGAATAACAAAGATTATAGAAGATTGTATAAGAAGATAGTTGTTCTAAGCGTTGACTCAATTTTCATGGTGTTTTGATGAATACTGTTTGCATATATTGAATGGTATGTTTACAGTTTTCTTATATGCTCTATTATGAATTTGTTTCAATGCTATGTGTATGTATGATTTCATGTTGAATGTATGAATTATGTGAGAGGGAGAGTATGAGTTTCAATTGTTTCTCGTCCTGAGAATTCCTGCAAGGAGTGCAGTGAAAGTCCGCAAAGAGTGCGTTGACAAGCTCTGAGTTTTACCTCAGACAATCTCAAGAGAGATACCGTCGTTATTCATACAAATAGAAGTGAAAGTGTAGCATAGATCCGTGAAATGGTGTGCACAGGTCAGTTTGAAGTCTTAGACTTTTCTGACCCAGTGAGTGGTTGAAGGATTTATGTCGCAAGGAATGCACATAACTGAGTAGTTTAGATAAATAGAGATTATCGTGGAAGCCACAAGGAGTGTGGGAAAAATCCCTTGGAAGTCCTTGAGTTTGAAGCCAGAAACAAGATCAGGAGGGATAGAGACTTTGAAGACTTTGAAGGAAAGACGAGACTAAAGTTATCTCGCAGAAATCAAGCTCAAAAGGAAACATTGAGTTATTTGGCCAAGAGTATTGAGAAATTGGATGGACGGTTGAAATTCTCAGAGAGAGAACTACAGATTCATCATGGACCGTTGGATCCAGTGGATTAGTGGAGAAGTGAAGGATGAGTGTATTTCAACACTCGCAAGCTCAGGAGGGGTACTCGTTGTTAGATTTGGATCAATGGGAGCCATTGATATTGTGATCTCAGATTTCGGCATTTTGGGAATTAGAGTGTGGAGAAGGTCGTGACTTGGAGGTCTCGAGTTACGAAATCCTGATATGCGAAATTATGACATAATCTAGACCGTCATATTGTGGAGATCTCGGAGCTGTCGATTTGAGGAGAAGAAGTCACGGTTTTGGACTTCAGGAGACATGACAGGAGTCACATCGTGAAATCATGAGTTGTGAAATCCCAACACGTTCGCAGGTGGAGCCCAAGAATTGACTGAAGGTCACATGGTTGAGACATAAAGGGAGGAGCTAAAGATACGTAATCCCATTTTGGGGTTTCGGGGATTGAAGGATTCAAAGGAACTCACAACAGGAATCGTGAAGTCATGAAAACCAAAACACATTTTCAGGTGAAGACCGTGGTCACACCGGTTGGTCACGTGGAATGGAGGTTCACGCCTTGTGCTTGTTTGCGTAGGCATAAACCCTAGAAGTACCTGTGGATATATGTGTGAAGGTTCCTATGGGAGCTAAAGAGATACTTTGGCTCAAGGGAATAAAATGATCCAAGACCGGGAGGTCATGCAAAGCCTTCTGAGGTAGGGGTGTTGCATCAGGTGGTATCAAAGATCAGCTTACAATCATTGTTTTCTGTAAGTAAGGGAGAAAGAAGGAAAGTTGTGATTTGAATTTTGTGCGGAACAGATTGAAGCAATGCCACTAAGAAGGCATCAAGATAGATGCATGCCTGATCCAGCTGTGGAAAGGGAAGTGAGATAACTTCGTGCTTGATTGGATGCTATGGAGACAACAAAGAGATGAACAACTGATGTTGGAGATGTCATTGAATCCAAAAATGAGAATGAAGCAAGACCTGAAGAAGAAGAAGTTGTAGCCGAAGATCCTATTGAAGAACATCTATTCAAATCTTTTGCAAGAATAGGGGCTAGAGAAAAAATGGACATCTCGATGTATGAAGGAAACTTAGACGTTGAGGAGCTTCTAGATTAGCTTAGAGATCTGGATAAATATTTTGATTATGAAGACATCGACGAAGATAAGAAAGTAAAACATGTTGTCACTAGACTAAAAGGGCATGCAACACTATGGTGGGATGAACTAAGGCTGATAGGTGTTGCAAAGGCAAACAATGAATCAAAAGCTGGGATAGGATGGTAGCCAAGATGAAATCCAAGTTTATACCCATAGATTACCAAATCAATCTGTTTCGAAGAATGCAGAATTTGAGACAGAAGGGGATGACAGTGAAGGAATACACTGAGGAGTTTTACAGACTCAACATCAGAGAAAGTCATCATGAGAGTAGTTGTTCCTGAGTTTATACTTTAAGGCTATAAAGTATACCGTCAAGGCATCCGTAAAGGTAAGGATATTTAAAGGATAAGAATCAAAAGAAAGGTAAAGCAGAATCAGTTTCTCAACTGTCTCTATCTAGCCTCCCGTTGTTCTTGGATGCTAATATCCCTCTCAATAGCATCCCATGAACGTTCTAATTCAGCCCGGTTATTTGTTGTTTGCAGAATGGTATTAAAGAGGTTTAAAGCAATACTGGTTTGATCTTGGAGACCAGGTTCTATATTAGGTTGTTTTATATTTGGGACAATCATGAGGAATAAAATTTTATTTAGTTGTGAAAGAATTCAATAAATTGTTACTTTGGTCTTTTAAGAGATGAGAATAAGAAAAATAATTTTGAAATTCAAAATAATGACATAAATACAGTTGAGGCCATTTCCTGGACTTGAAACCATTTGAGAATCGTAAAATAACAAAGAAATACTACTGAAAAATATGAGGCTTTAATCAAGAAAGAATCTCATATTATAACAGGAAATACAGAAGAAAACGAGATTTCTAATGAAGAGTTAAATATTATGTTTCAAATGATTCACAGGTCTTAAAATTACCGATAGCAATTTCAGAGGAAAAACTACAAATAATTTGATAACCAAATCAATCAAAACTATGAAAGATGTGTAAGATAAACTTCAAATTTATCATTCATTAGAAAAACATTGAAAGGGAAACATAGAAAAATATGGTAAACAAGGTTAAAGAACACATAGCTACAAGTTTGCAGGATTTAAAATCTCGTCTGTATTGTATATCACAGTGGATTGGAAAACTTTCAATACAATCGGCTCTCTCAAAAAACCAAAAGACCTTTCTCAGTCCCCTCAAAATATATTTATACATCATCATCAAATATTTTCCCATTGGTGATTAACCAACTTCCTAAGACTATGGTTACATGGATGAATCATGTCAAACCGTTTACATTTCTTTTCTAATTTCTAATGATGAAAATATTCAAAAGAGTACTTTTATGTTTGTGTTGATGAACTTCCTTCCTTCACCTCAAGACAGTGAACACATTTTCCCAAAAACTTCACCAAAACTCTGGGAACGTTTGGTATCTCTTTTGCCTCAAATATGAAGAATCTTTTCTATAATTCGGGCAAACGATCTTCTATTATCTTCCTTGTGAACTTAATAGTTTTCAACTTTAAGTTCGGTATCACCATCCACTTGTCGATTTCGGATATATTGATTACCTTAATTTTTGGGATCTCTACCTTCATTTCCTCCAAATCTTCCTTGAACCTTAGTTGGTGCTTGACAATGTTAATCTCACCTAATAACCCAGGACAAACATTTTTTCCAATATTCAATGACGTCTTTTCTAAGAGATCAAAAATTCCTTGAAAATCATCATTGACATCTCTGGTTATTCTTTTATTTTCAGCCAGGTCTACTTCCCACACTTTGAGTATTACATCTCCTTTAACTTGTTCTGAAATGGATAGTTTCTGAATCTTTCCGATCTCTTCCTTTGTTGAAAGAGCTACCGCTTTTTGGAAAGTTGTTTTGACCACTTTCACTTCTCTTTCTTTCTGTAGAACATTCTCCAAAGATTTATTTGTTTCCTAAAAGTAATTATAGACAATTTCTAGATTTAAAAAGACTTTTTGTTGTTCCTCTTCTATTCTCAAATGTATTCCCAACGCCTGAGACTGGAAAATTTCAAGCTCTACCACTTGATTTGAAATAGTGCTAATTTTATCTCGTAATTGTTTATTTTCTTCTTCCTGCTTTAGGACCTGTGCCTGAGTGACTTGTATTATCTTCTTTGCCTCTTCTAAGCTTGTTTTCATTTTTTGAATTTTTTGAATATCTTTTAATCTATCTAGTTCTAGAACCTTTTTTATTCCCAAACTAACATTTCTCTCAGTTTCTTTCAATTTATCCTGTAGCTGAGCTATCGTTTGGTCTTTTTTTTCCAACATGGTTGTCAAACTACCCATAGAATATAAATTTGCCGACACTAAAGCTCCCATCTTGCCTGCTATCTCTGTAGCAAATTCTCCATCTTTAAGTTTCTTTCCATCTATAATGACCCTATGCTTTTTAACCATACCATCTCCTCTTGGATGGATTTCCCGTTTCAAGATTGCCCTTCTCTTTTTACTGAAAAAATAATCTGATGAAGGAATATCATCTCTAGAAATTGGCTCCAGATCACTGACATACAGAGCTCCCTCGTGGGGGTTTCCATAAGTGGATTGCAATGGAGTCAAGGAAGTAATGGGACTTCCAAGCTCTGTATATGTTATTCCTCCTGTCTTTTCTAAAACATCCTTAGGGATTTCTGGGGATGTTTCTAGCTCCTTTCCCTTCCTTGCCTCTGATTCTTTTGTTTGGGAAATTTCTGTATCTTCTGAAGGTATTCCAGTATCCTTCATCTTGCCTTTAGTATTTTCTTTGTACTGTATATTTGTTTCAAAGCCTGGGGGAGGCCCTTCCTGCTCTGGAGGTGGGGTTGTAGCTTCATCTTACAAAATTTTGGGTAAACAGCTTCGCCTATGGCTCTGGAATGATGCTAAACCAATCTGTGAATCAAGTGGTAGGGCCTATACTCTGTTAAATACCTGTTCATAGGATTTAACCTCCTTGAATACGTCATCATAAACAAATGTTTCGTGTTCATAGGCTTTTAAATTACAATGCATCAAATGTTTGCTTACTAATTGGTAGGGGTCATGTTTTCTGTGTTCAATATCTACCAATTTTACTTCTTCTAATGATTCATCCTCTACTTTAGAATGACCTAGATTCAGTAATGAAAATTTCCCTATATGTATAGGGAAGGTTGGCCATGACTTCTTCAGAGCTGCCTTTAGCTCTAATCCAATGTCGCCTTTTACTATCTAGTGGGCTACCTCTCTACACACCAATCTGTCTGGTAGGAAGTTAGGGAGTGCATGAGGGGGAATAGAAAAACCATAAACCCTAATGTAGGAAAAATTCTCATCAATAAACTAGTCGGCTATTGCTTTAAGATTGTCTGTGACTGTATCAGAAATGCAAGGGGGTTCACATCCAAAAAATATTTTATTCATCAGAATTATAACAAAATGACAAATTTCATAAAATGTGTCCTTAGAATTTTCTTCCCAAAGGGCAGAATGATATTCATGAATGGGTTCTGGACAGGTTATGTTCCAACTCCAATTCATTAAGGGAAAAGGAGTCACATAGCAGATTGCATCCATAATGTATGCTGACATGTAAAAGGCCACTGATTGTCCCTTTGATTTTTCAACTTTGTAGTTTGAGATTTCCTGTGTTAGGTTATCCAACAAAATCTTAATCCAGTTAAAAGCATACCATTCTGAAGCTTCTTCTAAAAAGGGCACCCAATCTGCATGAAAATGGCAAGCATCTTTTCTCCCGAAAAGTCTACATAGCATAATGGCTACGTAGACCATGTATTCATTCAAGGATGTTGTAGTAGAAACCCCATGGGTATCGGCTCTAAATTTTGATGGACACCTCCACCATTCTCTAATCATATCAGGATAAGTTCGGTCTACCTCAGTGCATTCTTTCCTCTGAAACTTTGCCAAAAACTCGACATTAAAAGTATGTTTAGGATTTGGCGAGAGTATATACATTAATTGTATATGTTATGGCATGAATGAGATGACGATGACTCCTTGATCATTTAAGATGCTCCTTGTCGGGATATCGACCTTTTCCAGGGCCTAACTGATCATATCATTATATGCCATGAGATGAGGGAACACAAGGATCTTATGAAGCTCTGATTCAGCTATGTCTCGATAGTGATTCTCAGAATCAGGATGAACATTCTTGAGTTCAAATTCCAGAAATTCAGAGATTTGAGTCCAAGATTTAATGGAGTCTATACGTGTGGCGTGGTGTTGGAGATGATATCTCCTTCTTGTGTATCTTCACTCTTCTTTGGTGCCTTTTTTCTGTGCCATGAATTTACGCTAAATGGAAAACCTGTCACATAAAATGAATGAATGAGTTCAACTGAGTAATTCTTGCGCTTGATAAAATGAAAACACAGACATTCAAATGCTCTTTTAATTCATTTAAAAGTAACAGGGTTGACGCAACTGACAAGAATTCAAGGCATTTAATGCAGAAGATATTTTACTGAGATACGCATTAGTACCACATATCACCATTGATTCATTATTTAAATGGCCGTATTTTAGCGCCTTTGGATTTTTAAAGAAAACTCGGGACATTTTACTTAATCGGAAACCGAAACCTGAACGAAACCTTAAATTTTTTTTATCATTAATCATGCGTTGGAAAAAGATTAATTGGTGCTAATCATAGATTAAGACTGAAGATTTTATTTTTTGGGATTTCGGGGATTGTGTTGTCAATAAGTATGTCATCAATGAAATCCAATCTCCAAAATCACAAAATCGCGACGTGTTAATTAAGACTCAAATGTTTTAGCAAAGTGATTGATTGATATCTAGTGTTTTGGGATTTCGAGGATCATTTTGACAAGAAGTGTGTCATTGAAGAATCTCGATTTCTGAAGTTGAGAAATCGCGACGTGTTTTAAAAATAGGACTTAAATTCATCTTAATTAACTAACTAATCATGGTTAAGGACAAAACAGAGTTAGTTTGGTTTAACACGAATTATGAATTGGGGTTTCGTGATTCGGGATTTCGGGGATCATTATGACAAGAGATGTGTTATCACTGAACCGCGAATCCCGAAATCGCAAAATGATTATCTTAAGCCTTAACCTTTTACGTTAGAGAATTAATTAATTAGAGTTTTAACTAACTTTCTTTATTTCAGGAAATTGGGGATCAAGATATCGAGATTCAATTTGTATTGAAAAATATGTTTTCAGCAAACCCCGAATCCCGAAAACTCTTTAAAGTTAACCCTAAATCCGTTAGTTTTAAAGCTTATCATGATTAAAATAATTTTATAGAGAATGCATCGGGATTTTTATAATAATTTTAGGTTTTTTTCCTTTTTCTATTCAAATAATTGAGTTCTTCGAGAAATCGGTACCGTGCGTTTGGGAATGATAACGAAACTTGCATTTTATGAAAAGATGAAACTCGAAAAAAAAGGATAGTTAAGGTCTTAGGGATAAATTTTTTTAAGAATTGTTTCAACATAGGCTCCAACTGGGGACCTCGTCTCCTTGTGGGACGAGGAGAACATGTGGAGTTAGTGATTTCATTGGGTTAATGGGGTCAAGGGTTTATCCCTGCAGAAATTGCTAAGGAAGGGGATACAGAGGAAAAAAGAGATTTCACTTTTACTTCTGAAAATCTTTTCAAAGTTATCATTTGTTGTAAACTCAGTTGCGGTCTCATTCATGATCTTCTCCTTCTCATTACTAAAATTAAGTTAGCATTAAGAAGGTCAAAACCATCTTAGGAAACTCAACAGATTTGTGGCTTTCAGCTTGCATCAAATGAAGCAAAATTCATATTTTTAATTGGGGAGCCATGTCTGGACTTGGGATGCAGATCCAGTTTCTAAAAAATTGGTAACTAGAGTAGAGTGGTATATAAGTATGACAACCTTATAGATACCTCAGATATTGCTTCACTGCCAACGAGCCTGTTCATTACCCCAGTGAAGTTATTTGTCCCTTTTTACTGAATTTCCTTTCACTGCTTCGAATGCTAATTATACATTTAACCTCAGATATTGCTTCACTGCTAGTGGGCCTGTTCAGTACCCCGATGAAGTTATCTATCTTTTTATACTAGACGAGGGAAATCATTTAAATGAATTTCCTTTCATCATCTTTTGCACTAGATGGGGGCAATCAAATATGAATTTCCTTTCACCATCTATTTTATATTTAGCTTGTGAATACGAAGCAGGGGCAATTAGTGATACTTAATATACCAGGGGTGGTATCTATGTAAAAAAATGCAATGGAGGTTTGTCAACCTGTTTTGATTACTCTAGACCAACCTTTTCTCAACTTTCAAAACACCTTAGTCTGCAGAGAAAAAGGGGGAGATTAATTTCAGGAATCTTCCTTTGAGCAAACTTAAATCTTCAAAAAAACTATTAAGAGACATAGGAGAGTCAGGATCGGCCTAAGCATAACCATGTTTAGTCGAAGAGTAAGAGACATGAGGACTGGTCTTTCTGATTAAGAACTGTTTTTTCAATTTTAAAAGTTAAGATTTAATCTCTTCTCCCTCTATGGGAAAACTGAAAAAGAAGCTTGATTCAGAACTGAGGGTAGAAGGAGGGGATGTAGAATGATCTAGAAGTTGAAAAACATAGATTATAAATTAAACCCAACTCTTGGAACTCACTCTTAAATATTTTTACTTTATTTACCTCCTATCTTGTTCTAAGTGAAACCCTAAAGGCCTAGATTTTGAAAACATTTTTTTTTAACCTATCAAATTTATGATATAATCAATGCACTTTTTATACAAAATCTTTGTTTTCACAAAATAAACTTTGTTGGGACTCACATCTTTGCCTTACCATTTTCGTTCTCTTTTTGAAATAACAGAAAATCTTATCTATCACCTATTTTTGGCAAATTTATCTCCCACTTTACGGTTGTCTGTTTGTTTCTTTTACTTGTTGGGCTTTCAGCTAGAATCCTGTGAAAGAACAATATGAAAAGTATCAGGGTTTTTAAGGAATTGGATACATTAAAAATTTTGTATCCTTATTTCTAAAAGAGACATAAACCAATTTTATTTTATTCTTATTTATTTACAGAATGAAAGTAGACTTCCCTAAGAAAATTATGAAATAAAAGACTTAAACAAAACGATATATACAATGGGAATTCTGGAAATCAATTATTCCATATAATGTTTTAAAAAACACCTATTGACAGGGGCGTTCAGGATTTTACCATCCAAATTTTCTAGCAGAAATGAATTCTTTCCTTCAGGAGATGCAACCTTGAATGGTTCGTAACAGATGTGATCGAATTTACCATTTTTTCCCGAATCCTCCTTCCTAGCATCCCATTTCAAAACTAAATCTCCGGGGAGAAAATTTCTGTCTTTGGATTTACGATCGAATAACACTTTCATGTCATCCTGATATTTCTGCAGCCTTTCATCCACTACCGCCCCGTGCTAATGAACCTCAATCAACTGATTTATTCTTCTCGTGACAGGATTTGGTTCTTCCTTCTCATCTTGAAACAGTTTCATTACAGGAAGTGCTAGGTTTATAGGCAACACTACATCTGTCCCATATACCATTTGGAAGGGAGAAGTGCCGATAGACTTTTTTGTGCCTATCCGATTTGCCTAGAGAGCGTACTTCAAATGTACATGCCAAGACTTTTTATTTTCGCTTAACACTTTCTTAATTATACTCATTAAGATCTTGTTTGAAGATTTGGCCAGACCATTTCCCTGAGGGTAGTATGCTGTGGAGTGACCAAGCAAAATATTATATTTTTTTCAAAAACTAACCATAGCCATAGATTTAAAATCCTATGCATTGTCTGTGACTATCTTTCTTGGACAGTCGAACCTAGAAAAAATATTTTCTTCTAAGAAATCTATTACCACCGAATCAGTAGCCTTTCTCGTTGGAATAACTTCCACCGATTTGGTGAAGTAGTCTGTAGCGATTAAGATCCATCTGTGTTGAGAACTAGAACGAGGATTGATTTTGCCTATGAAATCTAATCCCCATTGCTGAAAAGGAGCTTCTGTTTTGACCAAAATTAATGGCATTGTTGGGAGTTTATGTTTTCCTGCAAAAAATTGGCAAGGGTTGCAAGCTCGTACCTTGGCATTGACGTCTGAGAAAAGTTTGGGCCAATAATACCCAGCCCTTAGGATCTTAAAAGCCATAGCTCTCTAGACGTGGTGTCCTCCACACACTCCTTTGTGAAATTGGCTTATGACATTTTATGTATATGATTTGACTAGACAAACCAAGAGGAATCCAAGCGGGTCTTTCCAATACAATTGTTTTTTGGAAATACAGTACTTGACCGCATGCAGCTTCAACGTTCTGGCTTTGGATGGGGACAAGTCACTTGTACATTTCAATGTCAACAAGTAGGATACTATGTCCTTGTACCAATTTGATGAAGCAAATTTCTCTTCGATTCGGTTTTCAGCTATTTGATCCTCAAGTTCATTCATGTCTACACACTCTTCCTCCCCTTGAGAGTTGTTTATCCCGAGAGCTCTGAAATTGGATTCTGCTAAGAGTTTAGCTAAGCCTTGCCCCTTTACTAATTTTGTTGGTTTTATCTCCAAGTCAAACTCTTGAATTTTGGCAATCCATCGTCCTCTTTTGCCATCACTGTCTGCCTAAACCAAAATATCTTTTACGGAGCTAGTAGGTACATATGCAATCACCTTAGAATGCAAAACATAGGTTCTAAAATCCTTCAACACTTTTACCATAGCATATGCTTGTTTTTCCATTATATTATATCTGAGCTCGGCATCTCGAAGACTTTTGCTAAAGAAAGCTATCGGTTGCTCGAAACCCTCTTCATTCTTCTGAAGGAGTACCACGACGAGTGTGTGTTCAGAGGAAAATGAGAAAATAAGGAAATCCTTGAGATAATCTGGGCTCGCTAGTACAGGTGCCTCGCTTATAACCTTCTTGATGCGTGCAAAGGATGCTTTAGCTTCTGTTGTCCATTTCACTTCACTGTTTTTCCTGAGCATATCTGTGATCAATTTCACGATTTCAACGAAGTTTGGAATAAATCTTCTCAAAAAAATTATTTTTCCTAAGAATGAATGAATTTCTTTCACATTCCTAGGAATACTTATTGTATCTATAGCTTCAACTCTTTTAGGGTAAATTCTAATTCCATCTCAAGATACAATATGGCCCAAAAGATTACCTTCTTGCATAGTGAAGTGAGACTTTTTAGGATTTAAGGATAGACCAAACCTATGACATTTCTCAAATGTCTGCTTGAGATGTATCAAATGATCTTCATTCGATTTATAAAAAACAGTTAGGTCATCCAAATAGATAACTACAAATTTGTCCCATTCGCCAACGAAAGCGATATCCATTGCTCGTTGAAAAGTAGCACCTGCATTCATCAAACCAAATGGTATCTTATAATACATAAATATACCCCAAGGAGTGGTAAAGGATTTTTTTTCTTAATCGTGATCATTGACGACAATTTGCTTGTAACCTGAAAATTCGTCGATCATTGACATCTTATTAGCTCCTACCACTTTTTCTAAAACGTGATCCATTTTAGGTAGGGGGTAATTATCTTTGAGAGAGGATTTATTAAGATTTTTGAAATTGACACACAGTCTAATTTCCCCATTTTTCTTCCTAACTGGGACCAGGTTCGCTACCCAATCAGAATATCTCAGTGGTACAATTATCTTTGCATCAAGGAGTTTTTTGACTTCCCGTTCGATGATGGGTAATAAGATGGGGTTGATTTGTCAGAGTTTTTGTTTAAAGGGTTTGACACCAGGCTTCAGGGGTATCTTATGTTCGATCACAGAGGTGTCATAGGTTCTTATTTCTTCATACGACCAATCGAAAACATCTTTATACTTTATAAGCAACCTCATGTATTTATTTTTGGTTTCTGTAGATAGATATTTGGATAGTTTTACCATCCGAGGGTTTTCTTTAGTTCCTATGTCACAGTCCTCAACCTCTTCAGGTTGGGGATGTAGGGTGGTTTTTGAAGGGATATCATCTTGATTGAATAATCTTTCCAAGGGAATTAGGCCCTTAGGAATCTGGTTATTCTTGTGAACGAGCATTCGGTGATTCACAATTTTATCGTGAAATTCTTTAGAATCCTCACCCTCCTGGATGATCCAAACGGGATCATTTTGATTTTCTTGATTAGTATGCATTTCTGCAAATTCATCTATTGATTCTAAAAATTTGCGAAGTTGTTCATCGTCCTCAAATACTTGCCAATGTTGTATGTTATTCGGGATCGAAGGTCGATGTCTCATTTGTATATGATACTTTAATTTAAACGTAGTGGGAGGTGTGAAAGTTGATGTTGTTTTGGCTAATGGATCAGCCTGTTGGTTTTCAGTCCTTGGGACGAAATGAATATTCATAGAGGAGAAGAATTTCTTGATCAGATCCCAGACACAATTCCTATAGGACCTCAATCTAGGATGTTTGGCCTTGTATTGTCGATTCACCTGTTTTATGATTAACTCGGTGTCGCCAAAGAATTCAAGATTCTTTATTTTCATCCTCCTAGCATCTTCTAATCCTAGCACTAAAGATTCATACTCGCATACATTATTTGTTCAATCCACATTCCACAGAAGCCTATACAAAAAGGGGATTATGAATTGATCATTGGGAGCCACAAGAAGTGCCCCAACTCTAACTCCAAGGAAAGATGAAGCACCGTCAAAATACATCTTCCATACACCAGTACTATATACATTTTTTTTATTTCTTCTTTTTCAGTTTTTTCTTCTATACAACTTTCGTCTACATCTACTTCAAAATCATCATCAATAGATAATATACAATTTCCTAAATCTTGGTCAGCAATATAAACAGGATGATTAATTGGGTTATGTGGATCACCTACCGTGAAAGCTAACCTAGTCTCTCTGTAAATACACATGTATTGTCCTCCGAAAATTGGAATTGTAGCGTATGTCATGTCCAGCTAGAGAGATCCTCCAAGCTTGGCGCCCCATGACCTAGATAATATCATACCATACTTCGGAGGGATATCAGTGACCACTACATCCATAAGAATGCTTTTTGCAGGTATTTGTGCAAGACCTACCACCAGGTCTTTAATCATGCCTATGCATTTGACTTTTCTTGAATCAAAAGAATATAAGTCACCATAGGGCCTTGTGATTTCGAGACCGAGTTTCTCCATAATTGCCTTCGGCATCACATTGTGGGAAGCTCCATAATCTAGCATAAAGTTATGGAGTAGGTGATCAAACAAAGTTAATGTGATATAAAAGGGGGCCAAAGTGTCTCTCGCACCTTTGAAATGTGGACCAAAGACTATGTTTGGCTTGTCATATTCTAAGTTGATGACATCGGCCTGGATTTCATCTTTGGAGAAGCTAATCATCTTGGCAATTTGTTTTCTGTATATGGGATTTTTAACTAGTTCAAGAAGGGGAATGGGAATTTTAATTTTATTTATTTCATTTTCCAGATTAAAATTTCCCAGGACCTTGTCGTTTTCTATGTTCGGGGCCTCCATTCCTTTCTTTTCAGCTTTTCTTTGTGGTGCAGACTTGTTTTCACTTACAAGAGCCTGTGTTTTCATAGCGAGTGTTCCTACTGACTCTGACTGGACAAGTTGCATGTCAACGGTGTGATTTTTTGCAGTCTATTTGTCAGCAACTTTTGAAGTCACCTTATCATTTTCGCCCCTTGGCAAGATCTTTTTTGTTGGAACAGTTGGGAGACTTTTGTTCCAAGGTCTTAAATTATATTTTTCCTATAGTTCATCTATAATATCATCTGCAATACCCTGATAGGCCAAATTTTCAGACGTGTCGTTGCTAACAATGTCTTTCGATATAATTTCTTTATTTAAGGATTTTTTGTAATCTTGTCTCAATAAATAAGGTGATTTATTATCATCTCCAAGATTATTAATATCCTCGTCAATCTCTTCAAATTCTTCTAGATCTTCCTCTCCAATGAAGTTTTAACTTTTGAAGGGTGTTGGGATTTTTTTATCTTCATTTTTAATTATTTTCTGTGGGGCCTGAGGATCAAGGTTCCTTCTAAAATCCTTCCTGGGGAAATTATCTCTTTTCGATTTCTCTAGTTCCATTTTTGAGATCTTATTTGAAAGTTCTCTAATTACCCTAGCCATCTCATCTATTTTATCTCTCGAGGACTTCCCCGATCCTGAGGGTCCACCTTGCTCTTTGAATTTCCTATTTTCTTTGTTCCCGGTTTCTATTTTTGCTTTTAATTTCCCTGATGCCATCATGTTCAATCTAATCTCAAGAGCATCATCCTACATTTTAGTGATATTTGTTGTTCTCCTTTCTCTCAATAATAAGGCGAAATCGAGATCAAAAGCGGCAACAAAAGTCACCTTTGCTGCGGGTTGTGAAGGTTTGACCTCAACCGAGATTTTATTATACAACTTGTTGAACCTTTGTGTGATTCTAGAACCGATTCAGAGTTTTTCTTTCTAAAGGCTCCAAATTCTGTCAGGTAGTAGAGGTGGTCCTTCCTCTCTCCCCATTGTCTAATAAAAGTGCTTTCAAGTTCCTCGTAAGATCTTAGAGATCCAGCTACTAAGGATCGGAACCAGGTCCTCACCTGTCCTTCGAAATTTTGAACGAGGAGTCTAGAATAGACATATTCGTGTTCTATTCCGAGGATGTCAGCAAATTGGTCAAAGAAGTTTATATGTTCTTGGGCGGTCAAATCCCCTTTCCCTGTATATTTCAGAAGTCTTTTCATATAATTTTTGGGGAGATCATGTAGGGGAACGGGGAGGACAAGGGGAGCATATCTAGCAGCTACTTTAGCGAAGATTCTAGGAAGCGGTACTTGACCACCTACTGGTCCTCCTGGGGCACCACCTCTAGCTCCAACACCTCCTTGTGCGACCATTGGTAGATTTGAGGCTGAAGCTCGGAATGCATGAGGAGAGGATTCTCGAAAATCTGGGGAGAAAACCTCAGGAAAAGAGAATGTATCGTATGAGAGGGGAAGCGAGACAAATCTTTCAAGTGTTTCCGAAATGTTCAACTACGTAAAGTCAGACTGACAAATAGTATGTATGGGTAAAAAGACTTGTCTAAGTGATCTTCATGATTTTAAAATCTTTTCCGGATCAGAGACTGGCGAGGTCTGCTTGTTGTCCGGGTTCTTTCTGGTGTTTTTTCGTCTAATAGCCAATTTACTTATAGTGGAGTCACCAAGTGAAAAATAAAGGTAGCCTTAGAATGTTTTCTATCCTTGTTCACTATCAAAGAAAGAAACTGTCAATGTCGTTCTTCCCAGGGAACTGATTCGTTTCTTCGTCCCCGGCAGCGGCGCGAAAAAGATGTTGTTCCTGAGTTTATACTTTAAGGCTATAAAGTATATCGTCATGGCATCCATAAAGGTAAGGATATTTAAAGGATAAGAATAAAAAGAAAGGTAAAGAAGAATCAGTTTCTCAACTGTCTCTGTCTAGCCTCCCGTTGTTCTTGGATGCTGATATCCGTCTCAATAGCAACCCATGAACGTTCTAATTCAACCCGGTTATTCACTGTTTGTGGAATGGTATTAAAGAGGTTTAAAGAAATACTGGCTTGATCTTGGAGGCCAAGTTCTGTATTAGGTTGTCTGCTATTTGGGACAATCATGGGGAATAAAATTTTATTTAGTTGTGAAAGAATTCAATAAATTGTTACTTCAGTTTTTTAAGAGATGAGAATAAGAAAAATAATTTTGAAATTCAAAATAATGACATAAATATAGTTGAGGTCGTTTCCTAGACTTGAAACCATTTGAGAATCATAAAATAATAAAGAAATACTACTGAAAAATATGAGGCTTTAATCAAGAAAGAATCTCATATTATAACAAGAAATACAGAAGAAAAAGATTTCTAATGAAGAGTTAAATATTATGTTTCAAATGATTCACAGGTCTTAAAATTACTAATATCCATTTCAGAGGAAAAAATGTAAATAATTTGATAACCAAATCAATCTAAACTATGAAAGATGTATAAAATAAACTTCAAATTTATCATTCATTAGAAAAACATTGAATGGGAAACATAGAAAAATATGGTAAACAAGGTTAAAGAACACATAGCTACAAGTTTGCAGGATTCAAAATCTCGTCTGTATTGTATATCACAGTGGATTGGAAAACTTTCAATACAATCGGCTCTCTCAAAAAACCAAAATCCCTTTCTCAGTCCCCTCAAAATATATTTATACATCATCATCAAATATTTTCCTGTTGGTGATTAACCAACTTCCTAAGACTATGGTTACATGGATGAATCATGTCAAACCGTTTATGTTTCTTTTCTAATTTCTAATGATGAAAATATTCAAAAGAGTACTTTTATGTTTGTGTTGATGAACTTCCTTCCTCCACCTCAAGACAGTGAACACATTTTCCCAAAAAATTCACCAAAACTCTAGGAACGTTTGGTATCTCTTTTGCCTCAAATATGAAGAATCTTTTTTGTAATTCAGGCAAATGATCTTCTATTATCTTCCTTGTGACCTTAATAGTTTGCAACTTTAAGTTAGGTATCACCATCCACTTGTTGATTTCAGAGATATTGATTACCTTAATTTTTGGGATCTCTACCTTCATTTCCTCCAAATCTTCCTTGAACCTTAGCTGGTGCTTGACAATGTTAATCTTGCCTAATAACCCAGGACAATCATTTTTTCCAATATTCAATGACGTCTTTTCTAAGAGATCAAAAATCCCTTGACAATCATCATTGACATCTCTGGTTATTCTTTTATTTTTAGCCAGATCTGCTTCCCACACTTTGAGTATTACATCTCCTTTAACTTGTTCTGAAATGGATAGTTTCTTAATCTTTCTGATCTCTTCCTTTGTTGAAAGAGCTACCACTTTTTGGAAAGTTGTTCTGGCCACTTTCACTTCTCTTTCTTTCTGGAGAACATTCTCTAAAGATTTATTTGTTTCCTGAAAATAATTCTGGACAATTTCCAGATTTAAAAACACTTTATGTTGTTCCTCTTCTATTCTCAAATGTATTCCCAACGCCTGAGCCTGGAAAATTTCAAGCTCTACCACTTGATTTGAAATAGTGCTAATTTTATCTCGTAATTGTTTATTTTCTTCTGGACCTATGCCTGAGTGACCTGTATTATCTACTTTGCCTCCTCAGATTGTTTTCATTTTCTGAATTTCTTGAATATCTTTTAATCTATCTTGTTCTAGACCCTTTTTTATTCCCCAACTAACATTTCTCTCAGTTTCTTTCAATTTATCATGTAGCTAAGCTATCGTTTGGTCTTTTTGTTCCAACATGGTTGTCAAACTGCCCACAGAATATAAATTTTATGACGCTAAAGCTCCCATCGTGCCTTCTATCTCTGTAGAAAATTCTCCATCTTTAAGTTTCTTTCCATCTATAATGACCCTATGATTTTTAACCATACCATGTCCTCTTGGATGGATTTCTTGTTTCAAGATTTCCCTTCTCTTTTTACTGAAAAAATAATCTGATGAAGGAATCTCATCTCTAGAAATTGGCTCTAGATCAATGACATACAGAGCTCCCTCATGGGGGTTTCCATAAGTGGACTGCAATGGAGTCAAGGAAGTAATAAGACTTCCAAGCTCTGTAGATGTTGTTCCTCCTGTCTTTTATGGAACATCCTTAGGGATTTCTGGGGATGTTTCTAGCTCCTTTCCCTTCCCTGCCTCTGATTCTTTTGTCTGGGAAATTTCTGTATCTTCTGAAGGTATTCTAGTATTCGTCATCTTGCCTTTAGTATTTTCTTTGTCCTGTATATTTGTTTCAAAGCCTGGGGGAGGCCCTTCCTACTCTGGAGGTGGGGTCGTAGCTTCGCCCTGCAAAATTTTGGGTAAAAAGCTTCGCCTATGGCTCTGGAATGACACTAAACCAATCTATGAATCAGGTGGCAGGGCTTGTACTATGTTCAATACCTCTTCATAGGATTTAACCTCCTTGAATACGTCATCATAAACAGATGTTTTGTGCTCATAGGCTTTTAAATTACAATGCATCAAATGTTTTCTTACTAATTGGTAGGGGTCATGTTTTCTGTGTTCAATATCTACCAATTTTACTTCTTCTAATGATTCAACCTCTACTTTAGAATGGCCTAGATTCAATAATGAAAATTTCCCGATATGTACAGGGAAGGTTGGCCATGACTTCTTCTGAGCTGCCTTTAGCTCTAATCCAATTTCGCCTTTTACTATCTGGTAGGCTACCTCTCTACACACCAATCTGTCCGATAGGAATTTAGGGAGTGCATGAGGGGGAATAGAACAACCATAAACCCTAATGTAGGAAAAATTCTCGTCAATAAACCAGTCAACTATTGCTTTAAGATTGTCTGTGATTGTATTAGAAATGCAAGGGGATTCGCATCCAAAAAATATTTTATGCATCAGAATTATAACAACATGACAAATTTCATAAAACTTGTCCTTAGCATTTTCTTCCCAAAGGGCAATATGATATTCATGAATGGGTTCTGGACAAGTTATGTTCCAACTCCAATTCATTAAGGGAAAAGGATTCACATAGCAGATTGCATCCATAATGTATGTTGACATGTAAAAGGCCACTGATTGTCCCTTTGATTTTGCAACTTTGTAGTTTGAGATTTCTTGTGTTAGGTTATTCGACAAAATTTTACTCCAGTTAAAAGCATACCCTTCTGAAGATTCTTCTAAAAAGGGCACCCAATCTGCATGAAAATGGTAGGGATTGTTTCTCCCGAAAATTCTACATAACATAATGGCTATGTAGACCATGTATTCATTCAAGGATGCTGTAGCATAAACCCCATGGGTATCGGCTCTAAATTTTGATGGACACCTCCACCATTCTCTAATCATATCAGGATAAGTCCGATCTACCTCAGTGCATTCTTTCCTCTGAAACTCTGCCAAAAACTCGGCATTAAAAGTATGTTTAGGATTTGGTGAGAGTTTATACATTACTTGTATATGTTCTGGCCTGAATGAGCTGATGATGACTCCTTGATCATTTAAGATGCTCCTCATCGAGATATCGACCTTTTCCAGGGCCCAACTGATCATATCATTGTATGCCACGAGCCGAGGGTGCGCAACGATCTTATGAAGCTCTGATTCAGCTATGTCCCAATAGTGATTCTTAGAATCAGGATGAGCATTCTTGATTTCACATTCCAGAAATTTAGAGATTTGAGTCCAAGATTTAATGGAGTCTATAGCGTGTGGCGTGGTGTCAGAGATGATATCTCCTTCCTGTGTATCTTCACTCTTCTTCGATGCCTTTTTTCGATGCCATGACTTTACATTAAATGGAAAACCTATCACAGAAAATGAGTGAATGAGTTCAACTGAGTATTTCTTGCGCTTGATAAAATGAAAACACAGACATTCAAATGCTCTTTTAATTCATTTAAAAGTGACAGGATTGACGCAGCTGACAAGAATTCAAGGCATTTAATGCGGAAGATATTTTACTGAGATACGCATTAGTACCACGTATCACCATTGATTCATTATTTAAATTGCCTTATTTTAGTGCCTTTGGATTTTTAAAGAAAACTCGAGACATTTTACTTAATCGAAAACCAAAACCTGAACGAAACCTTAATTTTTTTTTATCTTTAATCATGCTTTGGAAAAAGGTTAATTGGTGCTAATCATAGATTAAGACTGAAGATTTTGTTTTTCGGGATTTTGGGGATTGTGTTGTTGAGAAGTATGTCATCGATGAAATCCAATCTCTGAAATCATGAAATCGCGACGTGTTAATTAAGACTCAAATGTTTTAGCAAAGTGATTGATTGATATTTAGCATTTCAGGATTTCGAGGATCATTTTGACAAGAAGTATGTCATTGACGAATCCCGATTTCCGATGTTGCAAAATCGTGACGTGTTTTAAAAATAGGACTTAAGTTCATCTTAATTAACTAACTAATCATGGTTAAGGAAAAAACAAAGTTAGTTTGGTTTAGCACGAATTATGGATCGGGGTTTCGCGATTCAGGATTTCAGGGATCATTATGACAAGAGATGTGTTATCACCGAAACATGAATCTCGAAATCGCGAAATGACTATCTTAAGCCTTAACCTTTTACGTTAGAGAATTAATTAATTAGAGTTTTAACTTTCTTTATTTCGGTAAATCAAGGATCAGGATTTCGCGATTCAATTTGTATTGAAAAATATGTTTTCAGCAAACCCCGAATCCCGAAAACTCTTTAAAGTTAACCATAAATCCGTTAGTTTTAAAGCTTATCATGATTAAAATAATTTTATAGAGAATGCGTCGGGATTTTTATAATAATTTTAGGTTTTTTGCCTTTTATTATTCAAATAATTGAGTTCTTCGGGAAATCAGTACCGTGCGTTTGGGAATGATAAGGAAACTTGCGTTTTATGAAAAGCCGAAACCCAAAAAAAAAAGGATAGTTTAGGTCTTAGGGATAATTTTTTTTAAGAATTGTTTCAACAAGAGTGATGATGAAAAAGTTACCAGATACATGAATGGATTGAGATATGAAATTCAATACGAGATGAGCATGGTGACAATCAGGAATGTAGAAGATTCTTATCAAATTGCTTCAAAGGTAGAAGCGAAATTGGCCCGAAATCAAGGTTAAAAGAGCAGAGGTAGAAGTCAGAGAAGAGGAAAAGCAATTTCCCATGACAAAGTACAGAAGCCCAAGGATGAAGAAAAGAAACCTCATAACCACCCAAAAAGAGGATAAAGTTCACAAGGAGGACAATATGCCAATAGGAACACTTTTCCTCGCGCAAGAGGAAGAGGACGAGGTAGGGGGGTGAGATAAAGTGTTTTGTCTATGGAAATATCAGACATAAGTATTTTGAATGTCTCGATATAAAAAGAGATGGAGGAGGAAAAGCTCACATTTCATAAGCACAGAGGAGAAATTTTGAGGCAGAAGATGTAGAAGGCAGAAGATCCTTAATGATGCGGAAAATTCTCTTGAAGCCAGAGAAAGAGATGGAGAATCTAGTCCAGAGGAACAATTTATTTAGAACTTCTTGCAGGACCAAGGATAGGGTATGCAAGGTAATTGTGGACAGTGGAAGTATAGATAATCTAGTATCCATAGAAATGGTGGAGAAGTTGGAATTGGAGACAATTGCACATCCGAGCCCATACAAGGTTTCATGGTTGCAAAAAGGACATCAGGTAACAGTCACTAAACAGTGTTTAGTTGAATTTAAGATAGGGGGATACAAAGATGAGATCTTATGTGATTTTATTCCCATGGATGTTTGTCATCTTTTGTTGGGGAGACCATGGCAATATGACAAAAATGTTGTTCATGATGGGAGAAGGAACACATACACCTTGGAAAAGAATGGTAGGACACATATGTTGTTTCCAATTGAAGACAAGAAGGTGAAAGGAGAAATAAGCAATGCTATACTTCTCATGATTGGGAAGGAACTTCTATATGAAGTCAAGAAAGGTGAAGGAATTCAGTTTGTTGTGGTGGGAAAACCTAGAGTCATCTTAACCAGTACTTCGATAGATGATCTACCAAAGGAAATTCAGGAAATACTTGAGAATTTTGCTGATATAGTGGTGGATGATTTACCTTGTTTGTTTCCATCTGTAAGAAGTATAAGCCATCATATTGAACTTATACTAGGAGAAATTTTTCCAAACAAAGAAACATATAGACTGACACCACAGGAGAATGAAGATGTTAAGAAGCAAGTCCAAGATTGGATGGACAAAGGGTTAATTAGAGAAATATTGAGTCCATGTGCTGTGCCAATAGTGTTAAGTCCAAAGAAGGATGGTGGATGGAGAATGTGTACAGACTCAAGGGCTATAAACAAAATCACCATCAGGTATAGATTTCCTTTACCTAGGATGGATGACTTGATGGATTGCTTGAGTGGAGAAAAGTTTTTTTCAAAAATTGATTTGAAAAGCAAATATCATCAGATTAGAATGAGGGAAGGTGATGAATGGAATAAATCATTAGGGACGAATGAAGGATTATATGAATGGCTTGTCATGTCCTTTGGTTTGACAAATGCACCAAGTACTTTCATGAGATTGATGAACGAGGTCTTGAAATATTTCATTGGAAAGTTTGCAATTGTGTATCTTGATGATATAATGACCTTCAATAAGACTGAGGAAGAACAATTGAGACATCTAAATCTAGTGATGAGGAGGTTGCAGCAAGATAATTTGTTGATAAATATGAAGAAGTCATTTTTCATGAAGAAAGAACTCATTTATTTGGGGTTTGTGATCTCTTCGAATGAGTTGAAGATGGATCCTGAGAAGGTAAAAGAGATCAAAGAATTGCCATTGCCGAGGAATACCTTTGAAGTCAAAAGCTTCCATGGATTATCCAATTTTTACAGGAAGTTCATCAGAAATTTTAGTGAAATTTTTTCATCAATGATGGACATAGTTAAGAAAAGACATAAATATTTTCATTGGATAGAGGAAGAAGAGAAAAGTTTCATGTTGTTAAAGGAGAATATAACTGAACAACCAGTTCTGGTTTCGCTAGTTTTCAGTAAAAAATTTCAAGTGAGATGTGATGCAAGTGGATTTGCGATTGGAGTAGTCTTAAGTCAAGACAATAGAATAGTTGCATACTTCAGTGAGAAGCTGAATGATGCTAAGAGAAATTATTCCACGTATGATAAAGAGTTTTATGCAATCATACAGGCACTAAAGAAATGGAGGCATTACTTGGTTTTGAAAGAGTTCGTTTTGTATAATGAAAACCATGCTTTACAATTCATAACCAGACAGAAAAAACTAAACCAGAAACATACAAAATGGGTTGAATTTATGCAGAACTTTACTTTTGTTATAAAGCACATTTATGGAACTGCTAATAAGGTTGTTGACACATTGAGCAGGAAATGTTTGATTCTGTAGGAGTTTCGTGTGAAGACCTTAGGTTTTGATAGCCTTAAGGATATGCACAAAGATGATTTAGATTTCAGGGAAGTTTATGAAGCATGTGAGAATCCTGTTCTGAGAGACAAAAGTCAATAGATTGAATATTTAATTCAGGATGGATTATTATTCAAAGGAAATCAGTTGTGTATTCCGAAGAGTTCCATGAGAGAGAATATTCTAAAGGGAAAACATAGTGGAGTATTGGTTGAACATTTCAACCATGGAAAAACATTCGGGCAACTGAATAGTTTATATTATTGGTCAGGGATGAGGACAGATGTGAAGAAGTTTGTGAACAAATGTAGAATTTTCCAGCACACAAAGGGAAAAATACAGAATACAGGATTGTATCAACCATTTCCAGTACCAGAGAGGCCGTGGGACATGGTAAGCATGGATTTTGTGTTAGGAATGCTGAGGACACAGAGAGGTTGTGATTCCATATTCATGGTAGTCGACAGATTCTAAAAAATGGCACATTTTATTCCATGTCAGAAAACCAATGATGCAACACACATTGAAAATCTATTTTTCAAATAAGTTGTTCAACTTCATGGCTTACCCAAGAGTATTGTTTCAGATTGGGATAACAATCTTGTTGGTCATTTCTGGAGGACACTATGGAAAAA
Organism: Picea glauca; assembly: GCA_000966675.3. Classification (NCBI taxonomy): domain Eukaryota; kingdom Viridiplantae; phylum Streptophyta; class Pinopsida; order Pinales; family Pinaceae; genus Picea; species Picea glauca. Next base: position 210,995 of record JZKD02S0558343.1, on the reverse strand, counting down.
TTTGGGGACAAATTTATCTTTTAGCTCAGCATATCAACCTCAGACGGATGGACAGACTGAGGTAGTAAATCAAAGTTTGGGAGACTTATTGAGGAGTTTAGTAGTTGAACATCATAGTCGGTGGAATCAGATTCTACCGCAAGCAGAATTTGTGTATAATGACTCACCTAATAGAAGAACAGGACAGAGCCCATTCCAAATAATGTATGGAATGGAGCCAAGAGGAGTATTTGAGTTGAGAGACTTAGAGCAGAGTGAGTTTTGAAGTGCCAGAGTGGAATATTTTTCAGCAGAGATGCAAGAGCTCCACAGTAAGGTTAAAGAGTGGTTGCAAAGTTCCAAATAGGAATACAAGCGTAGAGTAGATCAACATAGAAGAGAGCTTCAGTTCAAAGTGGGATATTTAGTCTTAATGCACCTGAGGAAAGAAATATTCCCAAGGGGAGCGTATAATAAGATGAAAATGAAAAAGATAGTGCCATGTAAAATCATAAGGAAATTTGAGGCAAATGCTTATGAGATAGAATTGCCAGATGATGTGGGGATATCACCCATATTCAACATAGAAGATCTGTATCCTTATAGAGAAGATGAAGAAGATGGGGAAAATATTCAGAAAGAAGTTCAGTGGGTCAAACAGATGCCTGTAGATGAAAAGCCGTAGATTCAACACTCACAAGATAAAGAGGAGTAGTCACCGTTAGATTTGGATCAACGGGAGTCGTTGATATTGTGATCTTAGATTTCGACATTTTGGGAATGGGAGTGTGGAGAAGGTCGTGACTTGGAGGTCTCGAGTTACAAAATCCTGATACATGAAATTCTGACATAATCTGGACCATCATATCGTGGAGATCTCGAAGCCGGCGATATGAGGAGAAGAAGTCATGAGTTCAGACTTCGAGAGACAAGACAAGAGTCACATCACAAAGTCATGAGTCATGAATTCCCGACATGTTTGGAGGTGTACCCCAGGACTTGACTGAAGGTCACATGGTTGAGACATAAGGGGAGTAGCTAAATATCCATAAGCCCATTTCTGGGTTTTAGGGATTGAAGGAGTCAGAGGAACTCACAACAGGAATCGCGAAGTCATGAAAATCGAAACACCTTTTCGGGTGAAGATTGTGGTCACACTGATTGGTGACATGGAGTGGAGGTTCACACCTTTTTCTTGTTTTCATAGGTGTAAAACCTAGAAAGACCTATGGATATATGTGTGAAGGTTCCTGTGGGAACTAAAGAGATACTTTGACTCAAGGGAATAGAACGATCCAAGACCAGGAGGTCACGCAGAGCCTACTGAGGTAGGGGTGATGCGTCACTTACACACCAAGATGGGTATCAAAGACTCTGAACGACATTTGGTTCTGAAATATCATGGGTCTCTACACAGATACATCCAAGCATAAATGGATTTTTTGGATCTCTCATCACTCGGTGCTGCTTATCGATATGCTGTTAAAATCGAGGAAATGTTTAAGCACCAGAACAAATGGAAGTCAGGGTCTACAAATTTGCAACAACCAAAGTATGATAAAGACGACCCTAAGAAATAGTTTCCTGAAAACCAGTCTAAGCCACAAGAAAATAAGGGTCACAAAAGAGGAAGGACACCGGAAAATGGTGTGATTTCCACAAAATACCTTAGCACAACACCTATGAATGTCACTCAAAATAGTCATTGGTGGCTGAGATCAAAGACAAGGAGCCAAACCCTGGTTCAGAATATGATTAAGAAAAAATTGATAGAAGACAGATCATCGAATCACACCCCTCTGATATTTTTGCGACTGCAACAATTCAACCAGAAGAACCCACAGATCCTGAAGATGGGGAGCGCCTTTTTCATTCACATATGTGGGTGAAGGGGACCATGCTGCATTCTATTGTGGGTGAAGAACCTCATCTCAACAGAGGTTGTCAAAATGTTGGGATTGTTGACAACACAACACCCATAACTATACAACATTGGGTGGCTTCGCCAGGGACAAGATCTTCGTTTCAACCAGCAGTGTCAATTGTCATACGAGATCTAACCCTTCAAGGATGAGGTATTGTGTGATGTTTCCCCACTGGATGTTTTTGATGTTTACTTGACCCAACCATATAAGTGGAAGTTCCATGCTATCTATGAGTCTTGACCCCATAGTGTCAATGTTACTCAGGAGGGTCATCTCTACAGGATACCAGAGGTAGTTCCAACTATTTTCAAACCTAAAAAATGTCGCAATGCACTTTCTCATACTACAAAATTTAGCTTCTTCACAATCTTTTCAAAAGGTGAACAAAAGGATACTACAACCACTGCAGCCTCGGCCCAAGCACCTTCTGTCCAACAGAAGCAGGTTGACAAGAATGCATAAAATCACAAAGATTCCTTCTGCACCCAAAAATATCATGTATCCCAAATGCTTGAACATATTGAACTCCTCCATCAATAGATTCATGACATCCTTCCACAATGCAACATCTCCAGCAAGGCAAACAATGCACCAAGATTCAATCACTTTCCCCTCTCCCCCAGGGACTCAACACAATGGAGAACATTTCTTCCTAAGGAGGGAGGATTGATCCAGGTGGATATTGGTGGCCAACCAACTTTTCCATCTGGATCAAAACATTTTTCTAGAAATTTTGGCAATGTACAAATTTTAGCAATTTTTAACTTCCAGGGCCATTTTGAGAGCCTAAATGAATATTTTTCAGGATCAATATTCTCAAAGATAGCTAAAGGATCTGATTATCCCCTAAAATGAATATCCTTGAGAATACCTTTCCAATGAGCTATCGTGTGCCCTAAACGGAGATCGTATGCCAAAGTTATGCCCCCGCGAAGTTGATATACCAAACTACCAAAAACGGGGTCCACAAAACTATTGGATTTTCATATTCCAGGGTTAGGGTTTCAGATTTTATTTATGATAAAAAGGCCTTTGGAGCCTCATTTTAAAATCAAATTCTTGCGAATGAGTGCATCCATCACATCTCTTGTCAGAGATAAGCTGCCACCATTCTAGCGAGTCTTTCACTCTATATTTTTATAGTCTTTGTACATTTTCGCTCATTAATAGAAAATTGTGTATTACTGTATCTCTGTGTTTATGGTTGTATATATGATACATTTATGTTATATTATTGGATATCTGCAATATATTTTTACATCTCTTTATTATATCTCTGCTCTCATTTCATGCCGAAAATAATCTGGATCAGTGGTATCAGAGCAGGTTGCTCTTGATCGTTTCTCAGTGCATGTCCCTGATGAGGTCCGAGTATAGAAATTTGGGTCTTGATATTGTCTATATTGAGGAGAATTTATATCACATGCCCAAGAAACCATCCATGGAGGAAGAAAAGAAAAATGACAGAGCATACAATTCTATTAATCTGTTGCTTGAGCAATCTCTCACGCGACAGAGGGATGAAATGATGGAGAATTCCTCCCACATCCGTCAACGTCTGTCGATAACAACAGGCGTGTATTCATCAAGTGGCCACTTTGGAGGCACCTCGCCTTTCAAGGTACAAGTTAATTTTGATATTCCCATATTTGAAGGACAGATAGATGTAGATGCCCTAGAAAAATGGTTAAATCTGCTAGAAGGTTATTTCTCTGTTCATAATTTCTCCGACAGGGAAAAGATCACCTTCGCACTCCTTGAGGCTCTCCCCCATGTCAAACATTGGTGGGAAACTTACTGGCAGAAAAATTCCACAGAGGAGTCTGGAATATATGGGTTCGAGACCACTTGGGATTTTTTTGTGGATGCGGTAAAAGAACAATATTACTCTGTTGGAAACTATGAGGAACAATACATAAGATGGACCACACTGTGGAAAGAGAGGGGAAAAATAGTTCCAAAGTTCACCAATACCTTCCATAAGTTGTGCACCAATTTGGGTATCAAAGACTTTGAATGACATTTGGTTCTAAAATACCGTGGGGCTCTAGATAGATACATCCAAACTGAAATGGATTTTCAGGACATCTCATCACTCGGTGCTTCTTATCGATATCCTATTAAAATCAAGAAAAAATTTAAGCACCGGAACAAACAGGAGTTCGAGTATACAAATGTGAAAAAAAAAAGTATGATAAAGACGACCCTAACAAACAGTCTCTCGAAAACTAGTCCAAGCCACAGGAAAAGAAGGGTCACGGAAAGATGAATAAGGACACCGGAAAATGGTGTGATTTCCACAAAATCCCCTAGCACAACATCGATGAATGTCGCTCAACATAGTCATTGATGGTCAAGATCAAAGACAAGGAGCCAAACCCTAATTCATAATCTGATTCATAAAATATTGATAGAAGACAAATCACCGATGCAGACCCCACTACTATTGTCGTGACCGCAACAATTCAACCAAAAGAACCCACAGATCTTGAAGAGGGGAAACACCTTTTTCATTCACATATGTGGGTGAAGGGGATCCCGCTTCATTTTATTTTTGATAGCGGAAGCCAAAAGAACCTCATCTCAATAGAGGTTGTCAAATAGTTTGGATTGTCGAAAAAACCACACCCGCAACCATACAACATTGGGTGGCTTCTCTAGGGACAAGATCTTCATGTCAGCCAACAGTTTTGATTGCCATATGAAATCCAACCCTTCAAGGATGAGGTATTATGTGATGTTTCCCCGCTGGATGTCTGTGATGTTCTCTTGGGCCAGCCATATATGTGGAAGCACCATGCTATCTATGAGTTTCAAACATGTAGTGTCATTATTACTCTAGGGGGTCATCTCTACATAATACTAGAGGTAGTTCCAACTACCCTCCCACCTAAACAATGTCGCAAGGTAGTATTTCATACTACAAAATTCAGCTTCTTCATAATCTGTTCAAAAGGTGAACAAAAGGATACTGGAACCACAACAACCTCGGTCCAAGAACCTTATATCCAACAAAAGCAGGTCAAAAAGAATGAAGAAAATAAAAAATATTCCTTCTGCACCTAGGCATCTCAAGTAGCCTGACTGGTTGAATAGATTCAAACCCGCCACCAATAGTTTCATGACAGCCTTCCACAACGCAAAGTCTCCAGGAAGGAAAGCAACACACCAAGATTCAATCGCTTTCCCCTCTCCCCCAAGAACTCAACGAAATGGAGACCATTTCTTCCTAAGGAGGGAGTATTGATCCAGGTAGATATCGATGGCCACCCACCTTTTCAGTCTGGCTCAAAACAATTTTTTGGCAATTTTGGCAATTTACTATTTTTAGCAGTTTTTAACTTCCGAGGCCATTTTGAGATCCTAAATGAAGGTTTTTCAGGATTGATCTTCTCAATGATATCCAAAGGCTCTGATTGAGCCCCCAAAATTAATATACTCGACGATACTTTTCCAATGAGCTATTGTGTGCCCCAAACAAAGATCGTATGCCAAAGTTACGTCCTCGGGAAGTTGATACACCAAACTACCCAAAATGGGGTCCACAAAACTATTGGATTTTCATATTAAGGGGTTAGGGATTTGGATTTCCTTTATGATAAAAATGTCTTTGGAACCTCATTGTAAAAGCATCTTCTTGCAAATGAGCGCAACGGCCACATCTCTTGTCAGAGATAAGCCACCACCATTCTAGCGAGTCTTTCACTATGTATTTTTACAGTCTTTGTACATTTTTTCTCATTAATAGAAAATTGTGTATTAGTATATCTGTGTGTTTACGGTTGCATATATGATACATTTGTGTTATATTATTGGATATTTGCAATATCTTTGTACATCTATTTATTATATCTGCGCTCTCATTTCATGCTGAAAATAATCCGGATCAATGGTATCAGAGCAGGCTTCTCTTGATCATTTCTCAGTGCATGTCTCCAATGAGGTCCGAGTATAGCAAGTTGGGTCTCAAGCTTGTTTCTCTTGAGGAAAATTTCTCTCTCATCCACACGAAACCCTCCATCAAGGAAAAAAATAAAAATGATAGAGCAAATGATTCTATTAATCTGTTGCTTGAGAAAGCTCTCACGGGACAAAGGGACAAAACAATGAAGAATTTTTCCCATATCCTTCAAATCTTGTCGATAAAAAAAAATGTGTATTTATCAAGCAACCACTTTGGAGGCATGTCTCCTTTAAAGGTACAAGTTAATTTTGATATTCCCATATTTTAAGGATAGATAGATGCATATGATCTAGAAAAATGGTTAAATCTACTAGAAGGTGATTTCTCTGTTCATAATTTCTCCGGCAGGGAAAAGATCACTTTCACACTCCTTAAGGCTCTCCCCCATGTCAAAAATTGGTGGGAAGCTTACTGGGAGAAAAGTTCCACAGAGGAGTCTAGAATATATGGGGTCGAGCCCACCTGGGATTTTTTTGTTAATGCGGTAAAGGAATAATATTACCCTATTGGAAACTATGAGGACAAGTGCATGAGATGGACCACATTGAGGCAAGAGAGGGTCCAAGCAATTCTAGATTTCACCAATAACTTCCATGCCTTGAGCACCAAGTTGGGTATCAAAGACTCCGAACGATATTTGGTTCTAAAATACCATGGGGCTCTACACAGATACATCCAAACTGAAATGGATTTTGTGGACATCTCATCACTCGGTGTTGCTTATCGATATGATATTAAAATTGAGAAAAAATTTAAGAACAAGAAAAAATGGGAGTTCGAGTCTACAAATGTGAAACAAACAAAGTATGATAAAGACAACCCTAATAAACAGTCTCCCAAAAACCAGTCCAAGCCACAGGAAAAGAAGGGTCATGGAAAGACAAATAAGGACATTGAAAAATGGTGTAATTTCCACAAAATCCCCTCTCACAACACCAATGAATGTCGCTCAAAACAGTCATTGGTGGTCGAGATAAAAAACAAGGAGCCAAACCATGATTCAGAAAATTTTGATAGAAGACGGATCATCGATGCAGACTCCACTTCTATTATCGTGATCACAACAATTCAATCAAAATAAGCCACAGATCCTGAAGAGGGGCATCACCTTTTTCATTCACAGATGTGGGTGAAGGTGACCTCACTACATTTTATTGTGTATAGCGGAAGCCAAAAGAACCTCATCTCAGTAGAGGTCCTCAAATAGATAGGATTGTCGACAACACCACACCTGCAACCATACAACATTAGGTGTCTTCACCAGGGATGAGATCTTCGTGTCAGCCAGCAGTTTCGATTTTCATACGACATCCAACCCTTCAAGGATGAGGTATTATGTGATGTTGCCCCGCTAGATGTGCGTGATGTTCTCTTGGGCCAGCCATATATGTGGAAGTGCCACACTATATATGAGTCTCGACCCCGTAGTGTCATTGTTACTATAAGGGTCATCTGTATAGGATACCAGAGGTATTTCCAACTACTGTCCCACCTAAACAATGCTACAAGGTAGTATCTCATACTACAAAATTAAACTTCTTCACAATTTGTTCAAAACATGAATAGAAGGATACTGCAACCACTACAAACCTGACCCAAGCACCTTCTATCCAACAGAAGAAGGTCGAAAACAATGCATAAAGTCACAAATATTTCTTCTTCACACACACATATCAAGTAGCCTGACTGGTTGAACAAATTCAACCCCACCACCAATAGGTTCATGACATCCTTCCACATCGCAACATCTCCAACAAGGCAAGCAACACACCAAGTTTCAATCAATTTCCCCTCTCGCTTGGGAAATCAACGCAATGGAGACCATTTATTCATAAGGAGGGGGTATTTTTCCAGGTGGATATCGGTGGCCACCCACCTTTTTAGTCTGGCTCAAAACAATTTTCTGGCAATTTTGGCAATTTACTATTTTTAGCAGTTTTTAACTCCCAGGGCCATTTCTAGGGACTAAATGAAGGTTTTTCAGGATATATCTTCACAACGATAGCCAAAGGCTTTGATTGAGCCCCCAAAATGAATCTCCTTGACGATACCTTTCCAACGAGCTATTATGCGCCCCAAACATAGATCGTATGCCAAAGTTACGTCCCCAGGAAGTTGATACACCAAACTACCCAAAACGGGGTCCACAAAACTATTGGCTTTTCATCTTCTAGGGTTAGGGTTTTGTATTTTCTTTATGATAAAAATTCCTTTGGAGCCTCATTGTAAAAGCATCTTCTTGCGAATGAGCGCAACCGTCATATCTCTTGGCAGAGATAAGCCGCCACCATTCTAACAAGTCTTTCACTCTGTATTTTTATAGTCTTTGTACAATTTCGCTCATTAATAGAAAATTGTGTATTAGTGTATATCTATGTTTATAGTTTCATCTATGATACATTTTTTTTATATATTATTGGATATCTGCAATATCTTTGTACATCTCTTTATTATATCTCCGCTCTCATTTTGTGTCAAAAATAATCCGGATCAATGGTATTAGAATAGGATGCTCTTGATCGTTTCTCAGTGCATGTCCCCGACGAGGTCCGAGTATAGAAAGTTGGGTCTCGAGATTGTGTCTCTTGAGGGAAATTGCACTCACATGCCCAAGAAATCCTTCATGGTGGAAGAAGAGAAAAACAACAGAGCAGACGATTCTATTAATCTATTGCTTAAGAAATCTCTCACGCGACAGAGGGATGAAATGATGGAGAATTTTGCCCACATCCTTCAACACTTTCTGATAACAACAAGCGCGTCTTCATCAAGCGACCACTTTGGAGGAACCTCTCCTTTCAAGGTAGAAGTTAATTTTTATATTCCCATATTTGAAGGACAAATAGATGTAGATGCCCTAGAAAAATGGTTAATTCTGCTAGAAGGTTATTTCTCAGTTCATAACTTCTCTAATAAGGAAAATATCACCTTCACACTCCTTAAGGCTCTCCCCCATGTCAAACATTAGTGGGGAACTTACTGGGAGAATATTTCCATAGAGGATTCTAGAATATATGGGGTTGAGCCCACTTGGGATTTTTTTGTGGATGTGGTAAACGAACAATATTACCCTATTGGAAACTATGAGGACCAGTACATGAGATGGACCACACTGTGACAAGAGAGGGGCCAAGCAGTTCTGGAGTTCACCAATACCTTCCATACTTTGCACACCAAGATGGGTATCAAATACTTTGAATGATATTTGGTTATGAAATACCGTGGTGCTCTACACAGATACATCTAAACTGAAATGGATTTTTTGGACATCTCATCACTCGATGCTGCATATCGATATGTTGTTAAAATCGAGAAAAAATTTAAGCACTAGAAAAAACAAGAGTTTGGGCCTACAAATCCACAACAACCAAATTATGATAAAGATGACCCTAATGAGTAGTCTCCCGAAATCTAGTCCAAACCACAGGAAAATAAGGGTCACAGAAAGACGAAGAAGGACACCAGAAAATGGTGCGACTTCCACAAAATTTCCTTTCACAACACCGATGAATGTTGCTCAAAACAATCATTGGTGGATGAGATCAAAGACAAGGTGCCAAATCCTGATTGATAATCTGATTGAGAAAATATTGATAAAAAATAGATCATTGACGCAGATTCCACTGCTATTTTCATGACCGCAACAATTCAACCATAAGAACCCACAGATCCTGAAGAGAGGGAGAGCCTTTTTCATTCATAGATGTGGGTGAAGGGGACCTCACTTCATTTTATAGTTGATAGAGGAATCCATAATAACCTCATCTTAGCAGATATTTTCAAACAGTTTGGATTTTAGAAAACACCACACCCGCAACCATACAACATTGGGTGGGTTCGCCAGGGACGAGATCTTTGTGTTAGCCAATAGTGTCAATTTTCATACGACATCCAACCCTTCAAGGATGAGGTATTATGTGATGTTGCCCCACTAGATGTCTATGATGTTCTCTTTTGCCAACCATATATGTGGAAGAAAAATCCTATCTATTAGCGTCAACCCTGTACTGTCATTGTTACTCTAGGGGGTCATCTCTACAAAATACTAGAGGTAGTTCCAACTACTGTCCCACCTAAACAATGCCACAAGGTAGTATCTCATACTACAAAATTCAACTTCTTCACAATCTATTCAAAAGGTGAACATAAGGATAATGCAACGAGTACAACCTCGACCCAAGCACCTTCTATCCAACAAAATATTCCTTCTACACTTAGACATCTCAAGTATCTCGACAGGTTGAACAGATTCAACCCTGCCAGCAACAGGATCAAGACATCCTTCCATGGCACAACGTCTCCAGCAAGGCAAACAGTGCACCAAGATTCAATCGATTTCCCCTCTCCCCTTGGAACTCAACGAAATGGATACCATTGCTTCATAAGGAGGGAGAATTGATCTAGGTGGATATCGGTGGCCACCCACCATTTTTATCTGGCTCAAAACATTTTTCTGACAATTTTGGCAATTTACTATTTTTAGCAATTTTTAACATCCGGGGCCATTTTGAGGGCCTAAATGAAGGTTTTTCGGGATCGATCTTCTCAAAGAAAGACAAAGGCTCTGATTGATCTCCAAAAATGAATATCCTTGACGATACCATTCCAACGAGCTATTGTGTGTCCCAAATGGAGATTGTATGCCAAAGTTACGCCCCCGAGAAGCTGATACACCAAACTACCCAAAACAGGGTCCACAAAACTATTGGATTTTCATCTTCCGGGGTTAGGGTTTCGGATTTTATTTATGATAAAAATACCTTTGGAGCCTCATTTTAAAATCATCTTCTTGTGAATGAGTGCAATCGTCACATCTCTTTTCAGAGATAAGCTGCCACCATTCTAGCAAGTCTTTCACTCTGTAATTTTACAGTCTTTGTAGATTTTAGCTCATTAATAGAAAATTGTGTATTACTCTATATTTGTGTTTATGGTTGCATATCTGATACATTTTTGTTATATTATTGGATATCTGTGATATCTTTGTACATCTCTTTCTTATATCTCCACTCTCATTTTGTGCCGAAAATAATCTAGATCAGTGGTATCAGAGCAGGTTGCTCTTGATCATTTCTCAATGCATGTCGTCGACAAGGTCTGAGTATCGAAAGTTGGGTCTCTAGCTTGTCTCTGTTGAGGAAAATTGATATCGCATGCCCAAGAAACCCTCCATGGTGGAAGAAAATAAAAATTCTATTAATTTGTTGCTTGAGCAAGATCTCACGCGACAGAGGGACGAAATGATGGAGAATTTTTCCCACATCCTACAATGCATGCCGATAAAAACAAGCATGTCTTCATCAAGTGGCCACTTTGGAGGAACCTCTCCTTTCAAGGTACAAGTTAATTTTTATATTCCCATATTTGAAGGACAGATAGATGTAGATGCACTAGAAAAATGGTTAAATCTGCTAGAAGGTTATTTTTTTGTTCATAATTTCTCCAACAGGGAAAAGATCACCTTCGCACTCCTTAAGTCTCCCCCCCATGTCAAACATTGGTGGGAAACTTACTGGGAGAAAAGTTCCACAGAGAAATTTGGAATATATGGGGCTGATCCCACTTGGGATTTTTTGTGGATGCGATAAAGGAACAATATTACCTTTTTGGCAACTATGAGGACCAACACATGAGATGGACAACACTGCGGCAACATAGGGGCCAAGAAGTTTCAGATTTCACCAATACCTTCCATACCTTGTGCACCAAGTTGGGTATCAAAGACTCCAAAAAACATTTAGTTCTGAAATACTGTGGGGCTCTACACAGATACATCCAAACTGAAATGGATTTTCTGGACATCTCATCACTCGGTGCTGCTTATTGATATGTTGTTAACATCAAGGAAAAATTTAAGCACCAGAACAAATGAGAGTTTGGTTCTACAAATTCGCAACAACCAAAGTATGATAAAGATGACCCTAACAAACAATCTCCCAAAATCTAGTCCAAACCACAGGAAAAGAAGGGTCACAGAAAGACGAAGAAGAACACCAGAAAATGGTGTGATTTCCACAAAATCCCCTGGCACAACACCGATAAATGTCACTCAAAATAGTCATTGGTGGATGAGATCAAATAGAAGGAGACAAACCCCGATTCAGAATATGATTAAGAAACTATTGATAGAATGCAAATCATCGATGCAGACCCCACTAATATTTTCATGACCGCATCAATTCAACCATAAGAACCCATCGATCATGAAGAGGGGGAGTTCCTTTTTCATTCATAGATGTGGGTGAAGGAGACCCCGCTGCATTGTATTGTTGATATCGGAAGCCATAAGAATATCATCTCAGCATAGGTCGTCAAACAATTGGGATTTTTGACAACACAACACCTGCAACCATACAATATTGGGTGGCTTTTCCAGGGGCGATATTTTTGTGTCAGCGAACAATGTCGATTATCATACGACATCCAAACCTTCAAGGATGAGGTATTATGTGATGTTTCCCCGCCATATGTCGATGATGTTCTTTTGCGACAACCATATATGTGGAAGTGCCATGCTATCTACGAGTCTCGACCCCATAGTTCCATTGTTACTCTATGGATTCATCTCTACAAGATACTAGAGGTATTTCCAATTACTGTCCCACCTAAACAATGTCACAAGGTAGTATTTCATACTACAAAATTCAACTTCTTCACAATTTGTTCAAAAGGTGAACTGAGGGTTACTGCAACCACTACAACCTCGACCCAAGAACCTTCTATCCAACAAAAGCAGGTCGAAACGAATGAAACAAATCACAAATATTTATTTTGCACCAAGACATCTCAGGTAACCCGACCGGTTGAATAGATACAACGCTGCCAACAACAAGTTCATGACATCCTTCCACAACGCAATGTCTTCAGCAAGGCAAGTAGTGCATCGAGATTCAATCGTTTTCCCCTCTCCACCGGGAGATCAATGCAAAATTTATTCCTAATGAAGGAGGATTGATCCAGGTGGATATTGGTGGCCACCCACCTTTTCCATCTGGCTCAGAATAGTTTTCTGGCAATTTTGTAAATTTACTATTTTTAGCAAATTTTAACTTCTGAGGCCATTTTGAGGGTATAAATGAATCTTTTTTGGGATCAAGTTTTCTAATAATGGCCAAAGTATTTGATCGAGCCCCCAAAATTAATATCCTCGAAGATACCTTTCCAACGAGCTATAGTGCACCCCAAATAAAGATCGTATGCCAATGTTATGCCCCCAGGAAGTTGCTACACCAAACTACCCAAAACAGGGTCCAAAAAACTATTGGCTTTTCATTTTCCGAGGTTAGGGTTTTGGATTTTATTTATGATAAAAATTCCTTTGGAGCCTCATTTTAAAAGAGTCTTCTTGAAAATGAGCATAGCTGTCACATCTCTTGTCAGAGATAAGCCGCCACCATTCTAGCGAGTCTGTCACTCTGTATTTTTACAGTCTTTGTACATTTTCACTCATTAATAGAAAATTGTGTATTATTGTATCTCTATGTTTATGGTTGCATATCTAATACATTTATGTTATATTATTATATATTCATGATATCTTTGTACATCTCTTTATTATATCTCCACTCTCATTTTGTTTCGAAAATAATCCGGATCAGTGGTATCAGAGCAGGTTGCTCTTGATTGTTTCTCAGTGCATGTCCCCGATGAGGTCCGAGTATATAAATTTGGGTCTCGAGCTTGTCTCTCTTGAGTAAAATATCTCTCACACACCCAATAAACCCTCCATGGTGGAAGAAAATAAAAATGATAGAGAAGACAATTCTATTAATATGTTGCTTGAGAAAGCTCTCACACGACAAAGGGACAACATGATGGATAATTTTTCCCACATCCTTCAATACCTGTCGATAACAACATAAGCATCTTCATCAAGAGGCCACTTTGGAGGAACCTCGCCTTTCAAGGTATAATTTAATTTTGATATTCCCATATTTGAAGGACAGATCAATGTAGATGCCCTAGAAAAATGGTTAAAACACTAGAAGGTTATTTCTTTGTTCATAATTTCTCTAACAGGGAAAATATCACCTTCTCACTCCTTAAGGCTCTCCCCCATGTCAAACATTGGTGGGAAACTTACTGGGAGCAAAGTTCCATAGAGGATTCTAGAATATATGGGGTCGAGCCCACTTGGGATTTTTTTGTGGATGGGGTAAATGAACAGTATTACCCTGTTGGCAACTATGAGGACCAATACATGAGATGGACCTCATTGTGGTAAGAGAGGGGCCAAGAATTTCCAGGGTTCACCAATACCTTCCATACATTTCACACCAAGCTGAGTATCAAATACTCTGAAAAAAAATTGGTTTTGAAATACTGTGGGGCTCTACACAGATACATCCAAACTAAAATGGATTTTCTGGACATCTCATCACTCGATGATGCTTATCGATATGCTGTTAAAATTGAGAAAAAAAATTAAGAACTAGAAAAAATGGATTTAGGGTCTACAAATACGCAACAACCAAAGTATGATAAAGATGAACCTAAAAAATAGTCTCCCAAAAACCAGTCCAAGCCACAGGAAAAGAAGGGTCATGGAAAGACAAAGAAGGAAACCGAAAAATGGTGTGATTTCCACAAAATCCCCTGACACAACATCGATGAATATCACTCAAAATAGTCATTGGTGTCCAAGATCAAAGACAAGGAGCCAAACCTTGATTCAGAATATTTTTAAGAAAATATTGATAGAAGAAATATCATCGATGCAGACCCCATTGCGCTTGTCGCGACCATAGAAATTCAACCAAAAGAACCCACAAATCCTGAAGAGGGGTAGTGCCTTTTTCATTCACAGATGTGGGTGAAGGGGATCCCGCTGCATTTTTTTGTTGATAGAGGAATCCATAAGAACCTCATCTCAACAGAGGTCATCAAACAGTTGGGGTTGCTGACAACACCATACCCACAACCATACAACATTGGGGGCCTTCGCCAGGGACGAGATCTTTGTGTCATCCAAGAGTGTCGATTGTCATATGGAATCCAACTCTTCAAGGATGATGTATTATGTGATGTTTCCCCACTCGATGTCTATGATGTTCTCCTGGGCCAGCCATATATGTGTAAGTGCCATGATATCTATGATTTTTGACCCCATAGTGTCATTATTACTCTGGGAGTTCATCTCTATAGGATACAAGAGGTAGTTCAAACTACTGTCCCACCTAAACAATGTCACAAAGTAGTATCCCATACTACAAAATTCATCTTCTTCACAATCTGTTCAAAAGGTGAACAAGAGGATACTCCAAACACTACCTCCTTTGCCCAAGCACCTTCTATCCAACAGAAGAAGGTAAAAAAGAATGCAACAAATCACAAATATTCCTTCTACACCCAGACATCTCAAGTATCCCGACTGGTTGAATAGATTCAACCTCTCCAACAATAGGTTCATGACATCCTTCCACAATGCAACATCTCCAGCAAGGCAAGCAAGAAACCAAGATTCAATCACTTTCCCCAATCCTTTAGGAACTCAACCCAATTGGGACCATTTATTCCTAAGGAGAGAGGATTTATCCAGGTGGATATCGGTGGCCACCCACCTTTTCCATCTGGCTCAAAACAATTTTCTGGCAATTTTGACAATTTACTATTTTTAGCAATTTGTAACTTCTGGGGCCA
>JZKD02S0558343.1:131720-146455 GCA_000966675.3 Picea glauca | reverse complement strand
TTAGCCTTGTGGTTATCAAACCATCATTTGACTATCTATTGATGAGCTAGGAAATTTGACTTAGCCTTCTCTCTCTCTTCTTCCAGCATGAGCAGAGTGTTGATTCTTTGTTGCATGGTCGATGAGGGTTCCTTGTTGGATTCTTGGTCCAACTGAAGAGATGGTAGGTAAAGCCTATTTGGGAGGATGGCTTCTTTTCCGTAGACCGGAAAGTATGGGGAATTCCCTACAGCTTCTTTGGGTGTGACCCTATCGGCCCATAGGGAATTATGAAGTTGGTTATGCCAATTTATTTGGTTATCTATAACCGTCTTCTTTAGTATTCTTACTAGGTTCTTATTAGTTGATTTTGCCACAACGTTTCCCTGGGGGTAGTAATTTGCAGAGTACCTGATTATTATTCCTTTATCTAGAGAAAACTTTGTTAATAGGGTAGAAGAGAAGTAAGCTGCATTATCAAAGACCAGAACAGAGGGGAGACCAAACCTTGTGATTATCTGTTGTTCTATAAATTGGATTACTACTTTCTCATCTATATGAGTCAGAGGAATGGCCTCTACCCATTTTGTGAAATAATCGGTGGCGGTAAGAATATACTTGTGCAATTTTGAAGAGCTCAGGGTAATTTCCCCTATTATGTCTAACCCCCACTGTTCAAAAGGCCTAGAGACAGTCATAGGCTAAAGTGGGACTGCTTCCCTTTTATCCTTTCCAACACTTATTTGACAAGTCTTATAGTTCCTAGCGTAGGTATGAGCGTCTTTGAACAAGGTTGGCCAGTAATAACCGGCTCTTAGAATCTTATGAGCGGTGGTGTTTCCTACAAAATGTCCCCCAGGGGGGCCGTCGTGGATTTCTTGTAGAAATTTATCAGCGTCTTCTCATTCGATACATCTCAATAGTACTCCATCATAGTTGATCCAGAAGAGTACCAAATTTATAAGGCGATACTGTGCAGATTGTAACCTCAGGTCTCTCCTTTCCTTAGGGTTGAGGTTCTCAGGACAAGTCCCATGATGTAGAATATAAGTTAAATCCTTGAACCAAGAGCCTTGTCCCAGGGAGATGTACACTATTTCATTACACTATAGTGCCATTTCGTTTTCCCACCCGGAATCTGGAATTGCTTGATCCTGGGCTTCGACTGTGAGCTTGCACAAACCTTGTCCTTTTACTAGTTTGGCAGGTTTTATATCTAGATCAAATTCCTGGACTACTTCCATCCAGTTCCCTCTCCTTTCCCCCATTTCTTGTTTGGTAAACAGGGATCGGACCACAGGGTGTGGCACAATCACCTTAGTGTGATTCTTGAGGATGTAAGACCTGAAATGCTTTATGGCCTTATAGACCACGTAGGTCTGTTTGTCTATGGTAGGATAATTGAGCTCGGCTCCTTGAAGATTGGTACTCATAAATGACACTGGGGATTCATTGTTGTCATCATCCTTCTGAGTCAAAACCGCAACTAGCAATTGGTCGGAGGCAAAATTATAAAGGGAAAAATCTTTATTAAAATCGGGACTTCGCAACACCGGGGCTCGGGATATGGCAGCTTTGATATTTCTGAAGGCGTCTTTTTTCTCATCATCACACTTAAATTCAGCATCCTTCTAGATCTTCTTTTGTAAGGGTTTGATGATTTCGGCAAAGTCGGGAGTGAATTTCCTTACAAAGTTGATTTTCCTGAAAAAGGACTGCATAGCTTTCTTGTTATGTGGTAGCAGGAGTTGAGCTATGGCCTTAATCCTTTTGGGGTCTATGTGAATCCATGCTTGTGATATAATATGGCCTAAAAAATTACCTTCCTCAACACCGAAAATAGTTTTCTTAGGATTCAGGGATATACCGTATTTCCTGCATCTCTCAAAAATCTGAGTTAAGTGTCGGACGTGATCTTCTCTATTCTTTGAGTACACTGTAATGTCATATAAATACACTACCAAACATCTATTGATGAGTCCTCGGAAAGCTATGTCCATGTCCCTTTGGAAGGTTTCTCCTGCGTTGATTAAATCGAAAGGCATGCGTTTATAGGTGAAGGTTCCCCATTTGGTTCAGAAGGTGGTTTTTAAACGATCTTCTTTTGAAACCAAGACTTGGTTGTAGCCTGAGAAACCGTCTAGTAGGGAGAAAATCTTAGAGCCCGACACGGTCTGCAAGAGTTGTTCCATCAGAGGGACAAGATAATTGTCCTTTTCGAAAGCTCTATTGAGGTTTGGAAATCCATGCATAATAAGATTTCTCCCGATTTTTTCCTCACCAGAACAAGATTTTCTACCCAGGAGGAATGTCTAACTTGGAAAATTATCTTCGCATCTAAAATCTTCCATAAATTATGATACATGAGAAGTTCTAGGGATGGATGATACCTTCATAGCTTTTGTTGGAAAGGTTTTATTTCGGTTTTCAACGGGATGGTGTGTTGAATAATGCGGGTGTCATGCGTTTTCAAATCCTTATAGGACCATGCAAAGATGTCCTGATATTGTCTAAATAATTTGAGGTAGGATTTCCTCTCTTCCTTAGATATGGTTTTTCCAAGGTTCACATTCTTCAGGTTCTCTGGGGTTCCAAGATTTACAGTTTCATGGAGGGGGAAAGAGCTACCAATCTTTGCATTTTTAGGTCCTTTAAATCATTCCTTTAGATCAAACAGATTCTCTAGATTAGCTAACCCCCTCGGGATTGTGTGAGCCTTCGGTTCTGTCTGAAGATTGGTTCCTGTTGATTTCTCTTGGAACTCTTCATCGTCAATAGAGATATCTTTGAAATTGTCTTGGTTGGTTAAGAAGTTGATGATATGTACCTCTTCCTCAAAGACTTTCCAATTAGAAATGTTATTAGGTACTAATGGTTTGTAGAGAAGTTATACAGTGAATTGGGAAACTTCATAATTTTCTAGAGGAGACAGTCTGGAAGCGGTTGTGGCTAAGTAGTCGGCGATAATATTCTTTTCCCTAGGAATCACCATGATATTGAAATCCTCAAAGCGCTCTATTAACCTATGCACCTCCTGCTAGTAGTTCTTAAGATGAGGCAAATTGTAGTGAATAGTATTCCTTACTTGTCTAACAATAATTTCAGAGTCTCCAAAAACTTTCAATTCTTGGACATTCAGATCTATGGCTTTCTTTAACCCTTGTACTAGAGCTTCATACTCGGCAGTCTTGTTGGTACATTTGAATTCTAGTCTACAGGATAGGAAATGATGTTTACCTTTATGGTCGATGAGGATGCACCCTGCTCGCGACCCTTCTTGTGAATTAGATCCATCAAAATAGAGGGTCCAAATGGGTGAACGACAGTCGCTCGTTTCTCTTTCTTCATTAATGTTTTGTTCTTTGATATTTTCTCCCACAAGTCCAAGCATAGAGTTTTGACAGAAGAGAGAGTCTCCCATCGGCATCGATGATTCTTCTTGGAAAATCATTTCGAAGTTTTGGGTAAGTGGAACATTAGATAGGAGAGGAGAAAAGTTCCCGAAATGGGAATCACAAGAATAATTTCCCAACACGGGAAAGGTCATGGATGCAGGTTCATTCATGGTTTCTATATCAGTGACCGTATGCTTCAGATATTTCTCCCTATCGATCCTGATCATGTTTTTGTATCCCTTTAGCGGTAGCCAAAGGTGTACCCAATCTGTATTGAAATATCCATTGAGATTTTCAGACCAATCTCAGCTCAGCAATAGCCCATATGCTTCTGGGATATCTACTTCAATGATGTCAATTATTTGCACAAAATTAGGATGCGTCGCTATCCTGATCATCACATATTTGAGTTCTCCCATGACCTTGAATTGGGTTCTATCTAATTGTATAACATGCTTATCACTTTTGAGAGGGACATCGCCTAATTTATTACAAATGGCCAAGAGCATCATATTGGAGGACGCCCCTGAATCTACCAAGCAATTGTGAAAGTTCCTGTTGAAGACTTCAAACATTTGGAGGAAAGGTGGAACAAAGGGATTTCCCCTCCTATCTCCCGAACAGGTGTTCACAGTTGGCTTACTCATTGGATCAGTGGAAGGCATATTTATTTTCATATCACTTGTTGCCGCTAGGTTTCCTACGGAGTTTAGAGACTGCAGCAGAAAGTATTTCTGTTGGGGGATCCTACACATGTCTATAACAGATATGTTGGCCCTTAACTTTTCCAAATATTCGACCACGTTATAATCTAGTTTGGGCGATTCTCGAGTGTGAATGCTTATATGTTTCTTGCCGAAAGCGGAAGGTGTTTTTGGGCGATCGAGATTTTCCTTACTCTTCAAGACCTGGGCGACATCGACATCTTTTGATCCAGGTAGACCCTTACTGTGCGTTTGTATTGCTGAGACTTCTGTAGGTTGTTCCTGGGACTCAAATAGGTCATTGGAAGGCATGATCAAGTCGAGATCCCATATCAACATGGTCGTGTCTCATGGTGGATCAATCTCTTCCTTATCGGTACTATTGATAGTTGAACTACTTGGTTGTTCGGTTAGGGACACTTCATCTAGGAATTGATTGGCCATCAAATTCATGGTGTGTATCCATTGGGGGCAGTTTCTTTCGAAGTGGTTTTCCTGGTGATACATGTAGAAAGAATCATACGTGACATCCCTAGATAAATATTTAAGTTTGTTGGGGGAGGTTCAATTGCCTTGAACGGTGGATTTCTTTTAAAGAAAGGCTTATACGGACTTTGGCTTAGGTTTCCCTCCCCTGCGCTTCTCTTCATGTCTATAATATCATTTGATAATTATTAACCATGTGTTGTAGATCCTCTATATCCCCATTAAACTTGTCGGGATTTTTTTTGGTCGGTTTCCTCGACGATCTAGTTAAAAGGAGTCCTCTCCAAGGAGGGGGTTGGGCCTCTCTTTTCACTAAAGAAGCTTGGCCTTCCTTATATCCTTTCATATGGAGCTCTATCATATTTTCTTCTTCAAAATTCTCCACAAGGGTTTTATTTTCATCTCTTTTCACAAACATAGAAATAGAAGCTAGAAGCGCATTGGCATAAACCTCAATTTGCAATTCTTGAGTTGGTTTCGCCGTCGGCTGGAATTTGTTTAAAATGGCCGTGAATATTTGATTGAAATCCTTGACCCTCTCTTTTGGGGTCATGGTGGCTGCGAAAAAATCATCTATCAGGGCTCTCATAGTAGTTTCTTCTGCAAATTTATCTAAAAAATATTTTTGGAACTTAGTCCAGCTGGTTATAGATCCTACTGGAAAATTAAAATACCACGTGGAAGTAGAATTTTCAAACGTGTAGGGAAAAAGTTTGCAGACTACGTCTTCATGTTGAACGTTCATCAGGCTGATCGCAAGTATGAATTTCTTGATATGATCTTCAGGTAAACTTGAAGTCTCGGGATCATACTTGGGGAGCAGCTTTTCCGGGTGCCAGGGAATATTATGTACTCATCTAGGGACAACCACGATGTCTCCATCCAACCAAGGTTCGTTTTCTTGAAGGGGGGTTTCCCTTTCCTCCCCATGATCATTATTACCTTCCATATCTTTGGAATCCGAGTTGAGCTTCTCTTCTTCTGAAAAATAGTTTGGCTCGAAGATATTGTCGGCTAGTGTTTCAGGTATTAGATCAAGAGGTTATTAGATTTTGGTAATCGTGAAATATATCAAGTCTTCTATAGAGTGTATGAAAACTTCTTAGGGAGTACTAACCACTGGTCTGCTTGTTGTTTTCATCGAGGAAGGATAGTTGCTAAGGATAATGCATCGATTTGTCGAGCATAGGCTCTAGTGATTCTTCAAAACTTATTCACTTCCTCGTGAGGAAGGGCATAAGGTATTTTAGGGTGAAAATGTTCTTCCTCGTGCTAGGGTGAGCTATCCATTTTGGGAATACTTAGTGTGTGGCTATTGTCTTGTGACGGAATAGCCATGCATGTCGTTGTTAACCACAAGCTCAGAGGTTCAAGCCCTCCTTCTAGTGCCAATTCTATTGATGTGTCTTAAATCCCTTGACTCAACAATAGGAACCAAACCCGCCACCGAGACCCAATTAGACCCTGCAGCATTTAAGATGGAATGGTTCTCCAGATCTTGTGATCTGGCTGATTTATCGATGGGCTTTATGTTTTCTTTTGAAGTCTCTTCCTTCAGTTAAGACGATTCTTTTTCTGTACTTCTCCTCGGTGGGGCTGGTATGAGAGATGCGAGCCAGTATAAACCAACTTGAAAAATAACAGGACAAAGTTTTAACTATTGGGAAGAGGTCGATCTTGGGATAACCCACTGCTCAAACATGCAGACAGAGATTCTATGCCAAAGGGCCTAGTACTAATACATTAATCAAATCATCACCCAATTATTGTCTGAGAAAACTAATTAATAGAAAGAAAATACATATGTAATCAAGATCACGGTAAGAAAATTAATTCATCTACCATAACATTCATCACATAACAACACATCGATTTTATCTTCATCATTAAAGCAAAGAAAATCAAAATATTGCACCAGATAACTTGACAATAGAATTAATTTCTCTTACTCATTTACTGCATCATTCTTGGAACATGATAGGAAGTAATTCTTCTCCAATTCCAATCACATACATCTGATGAAAATAGCTTGTCTTTGGTCCAGAAGGACTTCTCAGTGCATAGCATTCTCAAAATAGTTATCAACAACCAAAAAAGAAAGAGTTCTTACAACAACCATCGACCCTTGACTAACTGGTCAATGTCCTTATTTATAATATAAAATTCAACCGAAATTAATGGCTAAGTATAGTTTGAACCAAACAAAAATCGCCACATGGCATTATCATCTAATAGTTTTTCAGCAGTCCACCCGAGATGTTTCTTGAAAATGGTGACTCTTTTCATATTCAGACCGGCTGATAAATATTTTTTCACAAGTGTTGGCCCACAAAAATCTGTGTTGTTCCATTAGAGCCGCATATATCCCCCTAATGTCTGATGCATGCATCCAGTACTTTGTTAGATTGAATTTTAATTGATGAAGAATGGTTTAGGTTCTGATTGGATGTTTTGCGAACTGTTGTACTTGCCCTGGCCTTGCATCAGTTATCTTTGCAAAATCTTCGGTCCAAAGTGAGTCTTGTTTAGCATATAACTTGACCACTTCGCTCAAGTCAATAAACTTATCGGGGCTGACGAACTCGGGTAGCCTGATGCACTTCATTATTTTATTGATTTTATCCCAGTGCTTTTGGCATCTGGTCCATTGTCCTTGGATTTCTTTATGTGGGTCTTGAGAAATTTTAGCTCAGTATTCGGCCAATCGGTTCATGAGATTGAGACTGTTTTTACCCACAAGATGAATTCCATTTTCTTCCTTCTTTCAGCCCCACTGGGCTGCCTCAATGTACTCGAGCCTTTCTACTGCCTGTTGCACTTTCTCATACCATCGCTCCATCTCCTTAAATTTCGTGAATGCCATGAGAGTGTCCTCCTAGAATTCGGCTACATTCGAGATTAACAGGTGCATTTCCTTCTTGAATTCGTTGTAAACTCTACTGAACTCATATTTCAGATACACAGTGGTTTTTGTAGCACCCTTATAGTATTTAGGAAGATGGTGCAGGTTTTAGAGCTCCTTCAAAGTGTCAACCAATTCCTTTTCATCCCTATTGGCTCTATCCTGGGCGGCATCTGAGAGGGATTTTCCTACGCCGATTAGTTCAAACACATGGGAGTCTGCCGTGTTTATTAAGTTCTCCTTAGTGGTAGTCAAGATGGATTGATCCAAGGTGATCCTTCTCTTCTTTGCAGTCCTTTGAATGATGGCCTTCCTCTTTTGATCATAGGATATCACACAGATGTCTACTACCTCATCTACTGACTCTGGTATCTGTTGATCACACCATGTGAGGCTGGCTCCCAGGCCACCCACGGTGTATACATGTTCAAGAGTGGGCTCTTGAACCTCATCATTTTGTCTTGTGGGTCCGACCTCTATTTGTCGCTCGTCAAGAATTTGGATATTGGGCAAAATAGAGATGTCGGGTACATATTTGTTTCTTACTTGATTGTTGGCTATATAACTGTCAATTTCTTTTGTGACAAACCTTTCTTAGTATTCTCTGGTTTAGGTTGATCATTTGGATTTTCTTTGGTTTCTCTTTCATCTAAATACCAGTGACCAATTTTGGCTATAACCTTATTTGCTTCATCTGACAACCTAGGGCATTATTTCCTGAAGAGAAAAAGGTAAACATGTGAAATAAAATGATCATAGATAATAGCATAGGAGTTTTTGTACCTGTTTTCCCATAAGATGCTGAAGTATACATGGACCGCGAGCTCTAAAGAGTGCCAATTCAGGTTCATCCCAGAGAAAGCATTCTTGACACAGATGGTGTCCAATAGGTATGAGGCCATGTAGATGGTGGGGGTATCCCCTCCTTCGACACCTGGGCCTATCTTATGTAGGTTCTCAGTTGTTTGGAGATGATGGCACCCCAATTGAAGCCTGTGCCTGAAATGGTGACTGTAAAAGCCAGAAGCATCCAAGCTTCTAAAAATTGGGAGTAGTCCTTCTCCCCATGTAACCTGTAGAGTAGAGCCATGATATATATATATATATGTTTCCCTAAGATTGGTTGTTGGGTACCAGCCAACAATCTGGTTCATGAATTTTTTGTCTTCCCTCCACCAAGACGCCATGATTTTGCTTGTATTGTGTGATGCATAGAAAATCAAGATGAAATCAGTGCTTAATTTTAGCTGAGATTCCTTGAGCTTGTAGTAACTCTAAACTTTTGATGGCAGGAAAACCCCGACGCATTTGTCATTATCATCATTAATCATACATTTTTTTTCATCAGTGTGGTCAATAAGCCACTTCAAGAGATCAATGCAAGTAAATACTAGACACCGGCTTTCCACCAAGTGCAAATAATCCCTACGGATATTTGGGAGGACATCATCGTCGAGCTTCCATGTCTTAGGGTCATTGTGTGAGGTATATTCAAGGGGTTATTCCCTCTTTATTTTCCTGAACACTTCTTCCCAATGAGGAAAAATTGTCTTGTCTCCAATACTCACTTCTGTATCTCCGAATGTCGAGGGCTGGAAAAAGTGCTCCTAGGTGATCGTCTTAATGACAAACACTGGCTTAGGAGGGAACTCTAATTGTCTTGCAACTGTTGAGGGGGAGCCCTCTCCTACTTATGATTCTTGTAGCTTTGGCACTCTTGGTGATTTCCTGGTGGAAGGCTTCTTCGGAGGCAATTTCCCTGTAATTATTGCTATGATAATTGTTTAATACCCACTGAACTTTGGACGCTTCCTCTGGACTGTTAGCTTCGCTCTTCTGTCTGTTCTGAATTTCTTTCTGTGCAGAATGGGATCACACGCAATGGCTTAAAAAGGATATAACTAGGGAGATAGTATCAGTCATATCAATTAGTTAATACGAGTAATGAATGCAGATTTAAAATAAACCACTATCGGATTTCTATGGATAAATCTTGACTGGTTAACGGTGGAGGTGTGGATGGAGATGAATTGTATTAGTGATTTTAACGGTTCTTTTTTATCTGCGCATGAGTCAATAACTAATGCGCGATCCACAAATTAACTAATAACTATAAATGTAGTGTACCTAACACATTCAAGGGTTAACACATCTCGTCATGTCATGTCACTCGGTGAATGGATTGGGGGTCGGCCAATATCTGTGTGTACTCCCGATACTATCCTTATGATAAAAAATTTGATGTCGATGATATCCAGGATTGGTGATCGGGAGAAAGTTCAGGTGCACAGTCTATCAGTGGGTCATAAAATTTCATCTTCGAAAACGTTTTGGGAGTTAGTGGCTGATGAAGTAATTATTCTATTTGCACTTACTATTATATTTATTTGTCAAATCCGAATGAATCGGTCTTCGAAAAATTTCCTTTCGAGACTTATTCGCATAAATAAAATCTTTCATCGACCGACGCCGATGAAGTTTGGCACTCGACTACTTTTGACTTCTCAAACGATTTCACCATATTTAACTTTTACTGATGCCAAACTTCGAGTAGTCATTAAATCCCTTTTAAAGTTAAGATGACTCTTTGTTGTATGTTTAAGCAAACTTTACTTAATTCAAGAATGAAACACATAAGATAAGCGAAAGTACCAATTTCATACCGAAGTGAAAACAGTCAAAAATGTAAAATATCGGGTGGTACCCAAAAGGAAATGGTCCCAGACCTTGTAGGGTGTGATGAGTGCTCAACACGTATATTAACCCAAAAGGCATGTGTTTATAAGAGAAGGTTGCCCACTTGGTTTGGAAGGTAGTTTTCAAACAATCTTCCTCAAACCAAGACTTGGTTATAACCTAAGAAACCGTGTAGTAGAGAGAAGATCTTTGAGCCAGACACGGTCTATAGGAGCTGTTCCATTGGCGGGACTAGGTAATTTTCCTTTTCAGAAGCTCTGTTGAAGTTCCTAAAATCTACGCATAGGCGGATTTATCTAAAAATTTTCCTCACAGGAACCAAATTTTCTACCCACACAGAATGCCTAGCCTAGAACATGATTTTGGCATCTAAAAGCTTCTTCAATTATTGATACATGAGAGGTCCCAGGGATGGGTGATACTTTCAGAGCTTTTGTTGGAATGGTTTCACTTCAGGTTTTAATGGTATAGTGTGTTGAATGATATGGGTGTCATAAGTTTTTGGATCTCAATAGGACCATGTAAAGACATCTTGATATTGTCTGAACAGTTTGAGATAAGCCTTTCTTTCCTCTTTAGATATAGTCTTGTCGAGATTCACATTCTTTGGGTTTTTCAGGGTTCCTATATTTATAGTTTCATGCAGGGGACAGGAGCTACCGGTCTTTGCATTTTTAGGCCCCTTAAATCATTCCTTCAGGTCAAAAATACTTTCCAAATTAGCTATCCCTTTCGGGATTCTGTGAGACTTCGATTTGTCAATAGGTTGACCTGTTCGAGAATCCATTCATGTTGATTGTTCCTGGAATACTTCATCGTCAATAGCCAAGTCTTTGAAATTATCTTGGTTAGTCAAAAAGTTTATGATCTGTTCATCCCCTTCAAAGAATTTCCAATTAGAAATATTGTTGGGCACCGATGGTTTGTAGAGTCGTTCCACAATGAATCGGGAGGCTTCGTAATCTTCTAGAGGTGACAGCCTTGAAGCAGCTGTGGCCAGGGAATCAACAAGAATGTTCTTTTCTCTAGGGATCATTGTAATATTGAAATCTTCAAAATGATCTATTAACCTATGCACTTCCTGTTGATAATTCTTTAGGTGTGAGGAATTTCAATGCATGGCATTCCTTACTTTTCTAATGATAATATCTGAGTCTCTGAAAAACCTTCAATTATTTGACATTTAATTCTATGGCTTTCTTTCACCCTTGTACTAGAGCTTCATACTCGACGGTGTTATTTTTTCATTCTAATTCTAGTCTACAGGACAAGAAATAAATTTTACCTTTTAGATCAATGAGGATGCACCCTACCCCTGATCCTTCTTGTGATTTAGATCCATCAAAATATATGGTCCAAATATGTGAGTGAAATTTAACCATTTTTTCCTTATTATTACTTTCTTGCCCTTCTATCTTTTTTCCGGTGATTTCTAGGACAGGTTCTTGACAAAAGAGGGTTTCCTTTGTCGGTATTGGAGATTTCTCTTGAAAAACCATTTCAAAGTTCTGAGTGAGAGGGACATCATATGGAAGAGGGGAGAATTTCTTGAAAAAGAAATCACAGGAATAATTTCCTAGCACGGGGAAATCTGTTGATGAGGGTTCATTTAGGGTTTCTAGATCAGTGACTGTATGTTTAAGATATCTCTCCCTATCGATTCTTATCATATTTTTGTATCCATTTAGTGGTATCCAAAGGTGTTCCTAGTCTATACTAAAGTACCTGTTTAACTTCTCAGACCAATATCGACTTAGTAATAACCCATAGGCCTCTGGGATATCTACTACAATGATGTCAATCACTTGCACAAACTTAGGATGTGTCTCTATCCTGATCATTACATCTTTGAGTTCCCCCATGACTTTGACCTGGGTTTTGTCTAGTTGTATCACATTTTTATCAATCTTGAGAGGGACTGCGTTTATTTATTTACAGATAGACAGTGGCATAATGTTGGAGGATGCTCCTAAATCGACCAAACAATTATGGAGGTTCCTGTTGAAAATTTCAAACGTCAAAAGGAATGGTGGGACAAAGGCTTTTCCCTTGTTATCCTCAGAGCAGGTATTCACAGCTGGTTTATTTACTATATTTGTGGAAGTTTGATTTCTTTTTTGTTCATTTCTTGTCATAGGATTTTCTATTGATTTCAAAGCTTGCAGCAGGAAGTATTTTTTCTAAGGGATTCTACATATGTCCATAATTGATATATTAACCTTCAACTTCTTTAGATATTCAACTATGTTGTACTCCATTTGGGGAGATTCTTAGGTATGGATGATAATAAGGTTCTTACGGGGAGCAAAAGGTTCTTTCGGGTGATCAGGAGTTGACCTTTCCCTTGGCATTTGAGTGGTAGTAGGATCTTTTGAGACAGGAGGACCTTTACTTCTCGTTTGCACAAACGAGACCTCTGTGGGTGGTTCTTGAACCTGAAATAGGTCATCGGAATGCATAATTGGGTTAGGATCCCATATCAGCATGGATGTATCTTCTGGTGTATCAATCTCTTCCTAGTCAACAACCTTCATAACTGAAATGATTGGTTGTTCGGTCAGGGAGACTTCATCTAGAAACCGATTGGCCATAAAATTCATGGCATGCACCCATTGAGGGAAGTCTCTTTCGGAGTGGTTTTCCTGATGATAAGCACAAAGAGAATCATATGCGACATTCCCTAGATCGATATTCAATTTAGCTAGGGGAGGTTCAATTTCTTTTAATGGTGGGTTCATTTTAAATAAATTCTTATATGGCCTTTGGCCTTGGTTTCCTTCCCCTATGTTTCTCTTCATGTCTATGATCCCATTTGAAAATTTCTTAACCATGCGTTGTAGATCTTCTATGTCTCCATTACCCTTGTCGGGCGTCTGTTTTGCTTGTTTCCCTGGTGGTCTAGTCAGAAGGAGTCCTCTTCTGGGAGGGGGTTGAACTTATTTCTTAACTAAAGAGACTTGGCCTTCTTTACACCATTTCATTTGGAATTCTATCATTTTGGCTTCTTGAAAATTCTTAGGCAGGGTTCGTTTGGCATCCCTTTTCACGAACATGGAAATAGAAGTTGGGCGAGCGTTAGCATAAAATTTGATTTGTAACTCCTGATTTGGTTTTTCTTCGGGTTGGAATTTGTTTAAGATGGTTGTGAATCTTTGATTGAAATCTTTAAATTTTATTTTGAACTCATGGTGGCTGCGAACAATTCATCCATTAGAGCTCATGTAGTGGTTTCTTCAACAAATTTATGTAAAAATTCCTTCTGAAACTTTATCCAACTAATTATGGACCCTACAGGTAGGTTAAAATACCATGTGGAGGCTAAGTTCTCAAAATTGTAGGGGAACAACCTACAAACTATGTCGTCATGTTGGAAGTTCATAAGTCTGACCGCTAGTATAAATTTCTTGATATGATCTTCAGGCAATCCTGAGATTTCTGGGTCGAACTTAGGAAGTAACGTTTTTGGGTGTCGGGGAAGGTTATGGACTGGTCCTGGGAGGTCCAAAGCGTCTCTGGACAACCATGGTTGATTATTTAGTGGTGGGTTTCCCCTTTCTTCATTATGGTCATTGTTGTCCTCCATATCTTCAGATTCCGAGTTAAACTCTTCCTCTTCCGAAAAATTGTCTGGTTCAGAGACGTCATCGGCTAGAATTCCAGGGATCAGATTAAGAGGATATTCAATTTCAGTGATTGTGAAATCTATTAGGTCTTCTACTGTGTGCAAAAAAACCTCATCGGGAGTATTAAGGACAATGCACCGATCTAGTGGGTGTATGCTCTTGTGATTCTTCTGAATTGATTTAATCCCTCATGAGGGAGAGCGTAAGGTATGTCAGGGTACAATTTTTCTTCCTCAAGCTGTGTTGAGTTACTCATTTCAGGAGTACTCAACATGTGTGCCGGGTTGTCTTGGGGATGACTAGCCATGCATGTGGGTTGTTTTAAATCTATAGGTTGTCTGAAATATTATGTGAAATATGTATTCAACCATTCATTCTCAGGCCATCCTTCTATCACCAATTCTATTGATGGGTCCTAAATCCCTTTAATTCGACAGCAGGAACCAAACCCACCACCGAGGCCCAATTAGAATATGCAGTGTTTAATGTTGAAATGGTTCTCTAGATCTTTCGATCCGTCCTGTTAGCACAAGAATTTGTAGCTAGAAGAGGCCTGCCTCTCCATAAACAACTAAATAAACTCCAACAAGTTAAACATAGGCTTTCATATATAAGCTCAAAGTTCTTGATTAGTCTCATCATATAGAAAAGCATAGATATGTTTTAGCACCATGGCGCTGCAGAATTGTCTATATAGCATGGTCTGCCATTTTACTACCTAAAATGTTACCAAATCTGTTACGCAGTGTAATGATGGCACTATGAATTCCATAGGTTGTTACCAAATACATTTTCATGTCATATGCTACCAAATATATCAAATTTTAAGTGATGAAGCTGTTATCACTGAAATTTCGTCTGCACATGGCGACAAGAACTCCACATCATCTGCACACAGCGACAAGAACTCTACATCATCAAAACAGCAATGAAGTCATTCATGGCACTA
>JZKD02S0558343.1:111290-131710 GCA_000966675.3 Picea glauca | reverse complement strand
CCGCTGGAGGGAAGAGGAGCCATTATCCCTTCCTACAGCGTGTGCTTTGGTTTTTATGTTAATATATCAAGCCTTGAAACCACTGGGAACTCCCCTGTCTCACTTTTGAAGTTTTTTTTACTGATATGTTATTTGTTTTTCAGTTCGTAGTTAGATCTTATTTCATTTTGTTTCCTATTCTCTGTTAACCTCTTTTAATCCACAGCGAACCTGTTCTGCCTTGCTGAGCCCAACAGGGCATGCTAGTGCTCCTATTATTGCTCACCTGGTGACGATTCGAGCACGAACAGTAGCTGTGAATTATGATGGAACTACCAATTTCACGCAGACACACAGGCAAGCGCTACCGAAATTTGCTACCAAAATTTTGACAGAGACCAAATTATGGAAAGTTATTTTTGGACGCTTCTGCTAGTTTTGAGTGACTAACTTAAAACTTGGATTATGAACAATTGAGAAGGTATTTTTGAAAAATCCAAGAGTTATTTGTTCATCACATAAAAAATAACAAAAACCTCTCTCAGTGTTTCAAAATGTGCTATGGTTAGAAAGTTATTTGACATAGAATTGGTGTTATGAAACATGTTGCTAAAACTCTGCTTTAAGCTGTTGAACTGGCATTTTTTACCAGTTGACTTCCAGGAGGATTTTCAGGTGAAATAAGATGAATTTTAAAACTCCAAAAGAGTTTATTTTCAATATCAGGCCAAAGAACATTAACCTCTTTCATTTTTCACACAGGTGTCACAGATTGGGAGATTCGAAAGAATCATTGAGCCCTATGTTTTCAGTTTTCGTGATTTTCTATTTGAGACATGTTTTTGTGACACCTATTGTGGCCAGCTGGAGATGAATTTAAAGAAACTGAGAGAGGTTTTTCTTGATAACACGTTTATCTACAAAAAATGTTCTCAAATGTTATGGTTTGAGAATTACAAGTGGCGTTTGGAAGCCTAGTTTTCAGAATTTTGCCTCCTGAAAAGAAGGAAATTAGTTAAAACTTGTCATTTTTTGTTTGTAGTTGTTTCTATTTTGGGAAAGGGGTTGGAGTTCAAATGGGTGATTTGGAAAGGAACTATATGACTATATATTCATTTTAAAAGAGGGTATGGGGGATGGATTCATGATCCAAGAGAGGCTAGAGAGAGTAGGAGCAGGTAGTTTTCCTGTGTGTGTTCATTTGTAAGCATGTGGGCATTTTATGATTGTAATCATTACTGCTATTAGAGACTCATGAGAGCTGTGATTTCAGATTGTAACCCTTTTTTTTTATATTGCTTATTATTTGAATATATTTCAGATTTGAGGATCAAAGGATGCCAATGATTTATGGATCCCTAAGCAACAGAGGATCTACTATATTTTCCCCATAAGTCATTGTTTATATTCAAGTATTTGTTGATTCATTAAATTGAGAGGATCTCTATTTAGTGAACATTATACCTTATGTTTTCCTTCTTCATTCTTCCACTTATTAGCATATAATCTTGTTTTTTGTTGAGCAACTTTTGTGCCTTCGATGAGTAGGATGTTTTTGACTCCATTTCCCATTGGTGTAGACTACTGATCTATAGTTTGCAGCCATCTCTCTTTCTTTATCCATCTTGTTGATCCATCTATTCAAAACAAAAATTATCTTTTACATTCTAATGGGTGTTGAGCTTACGCTTTAGTAGTCAAAGTGTGACTTTCAGTGCTAACATTTTTGGTGTTGTTGCCAGGGATGGATTTGAGAAAATTGAAAATCTCCTTGGGAAGAACGATGCTGCACAACTCCATCTTTAGATGGTGACTGAAGTTGGACACCTTCAAGACAACACATTCACCATGGTGACTCCATTGTTCATAATCTATTGGTGACTCCACTGGAATGAGACAAATTAAATGGCTATGAAGGCTATCCTGGCCAGAATGTTTTCCCCACTTGATTTCTCAGCCATAGATGGTTATCCAAATCCTTTGCCTCAAATTGATGAATGGAAAGATCTGCTGCCCATATTTTATGAAGGTGAGAATGACATCCCAGTTGAGCATGTTCATGAATTTCATGCTTTGATGCAGCAGCTTGACATCCATCATGAAGATATATTAATGAAAATGTTCATGTGTTCATTGGAAGGCTATGAGAGGAAATGGTATAGAACACTCCCTGCTTCTAGTACTTATTCTTTGAAGGACTTTCATGATGTTTTTTATTCTCATTGCAAGATACTTTATCCAGCTGAAATTTTTTTTGAGAATTTTTGTGAGGGGTATGCATCATATATTTAGGATTCAACAAGTGATTCCTCTAGCAGTGATGATGAAGGGGATGATTGCAGAGAGTAGAACTTAGATGATGAGTTCCATTATGTGTTTCCTAAATTTGAAGAACAAATGCATCATTCATGTCAAAATCTAGGTCCCCAAGAGAAATATCAATATAGACAATCCATCATTTCCTTTTCTCCTCCTTTTCTCGATTCTTTAAGTCAAGAGGACATTTTAGGTTCAGATTTATTTAGTCATGAGGATAGTGATGCAGCTTTCCATGAATGAATTAATATCTTACCAGTTTTTCTTGTAATCCCTCCTATTGTTAATGAACCAGTGTGCCATGATTTGCCAAGTTTTGATGATTATGAGAATGTTTTCACAGAACAACCAGCTGTCCTAGCTATTGTACTAATCCCCTTAGCCATTAATAGTCAAATGGTCATTGATTCACCTTTGTATGATGATTATGAAGATGATTTCCATTAATAGTCTATTGAATACCTTATATCAGAGAAGTACCCTTTCCATCAAAGCAACAATAGCTCGTTTCAACCCTCGTGTCATATTTGTGTTATTGAAAAAGAAGAAAAAGATGATAATCCAAGTTTAGAAGGTGAAAAAATGATAAATTGGGACCATCATCCAAGCTATGATGAATATCCCTCACAATAAGAAGATAAGACAGAAGAATGTAGTTTCCCAAGCACCTCTAATTGTGATGAACTTCCCTATCAACCCCGTATTCCTCTTGAAGACACAAGCTCAGTTTCATCAAGTAGACAAGATCAAATTCCATGTGAGAATATGAGAGAGGTTGAAATTAAAGAAAGAAAAGAATCACTAAGCCTTTTTTCTAATACACCTCATGACTAGGAGTGGACCAAGGAAATATGCATTGAGAATGAATCAGAAAATCAACAAGCAATGCAACAACGAAGCACAGTGGAGGAAGGACCTAATGCATTACTTTTCCTTTTTACACAAAGGAATTTCATAGGGGGAAAGTATTTATGATATTTTTTAGGATCCATTTGCATCCTTTACTCAAGACAAAAGTGAGCCTAGGCTCACTAATTTCTTCAATGGAAAGTGTATTTCCAAATGTTTCTTTGACATGCCTTTAAGTAGGAATTATCTCTGGTGCTTAAGGAAGCACATTTCAAAGCTTCAAAGAGTTAAACAAATGATGAAATGGATTCATTGGTTGTTTCATGTAACTTGAATGCTTCATTTTCCCAATAATTAGAGTAGGTGTGTGCAATAAGCTTGTTGGAAAAGCATCGTTTTCATCATTTTTGTCAGTTTTAGTTTTCATTTGCATTTAGTTTCAGTTGAAGGTCATAGATCAAAGAAGATTGCAGCGGTTAAAGGTTGGGAGAATACCAATGGATAAGGCACTGAAACTACAAGAGTTCTTAGAGCCTCACAGGGAGGACTCTATCCCCCATGGAGCCTATGTTATCACTAGAATTTGCAGCCAAAAGAGGCTTGCCTCTCCATAAGAAACTAAATAACCTCTAACAGGTTAAACAAAGGCTTTCATCTATCAACTCAAAGTTCTTGATTAGTCTCATCATATGGAAAATAATAGATATTCTGTAGCACCATGGCGCTGCAAAATTGTCTATATAGCATGGTCTGCCATTTTACTACCTAAAATGTTACCAAATCTGTTAAGTAGTGTAATGATGGCACTATGAATTCCATAGGTTGTTACCAAATCTATTTTCATGTCGGATGCTACCAAATATGTCAACGTTGAAGTGATGTAGCTATTGTTAATATTATGGTAGCTGCAGGAGGTATTTACCCCCATGTGTGAACCTGACGAGAATAGAAGACTCCAAGAAGCAAGAGAAACCCTAATGAGTTGGCTAATAACCCTAGAAGCCTTGTTGGCTGAAGAAGATAATTTATATTAGGCTATTAGCCTCCAAGAGAAGAAGTCGGCTAGAAATAATAATAATATATTGAACATACACATACCCAGAAGGAGAAGTCGGCCCCAGCAAACTGGCAGGATTACTATAAATACAGGGCACTAGTTTTCATTTGCAGCATCTCAGAATTGTAGTTTCCCAGTTGGTGCGCACTGCAGTTGCAGTATGGTGTGCAGGTTTGAAGGAGAGTTGCAGGTACAACAGCAGCATCAGCAACAAGTTCTCAGTTTTGTCTTGAATATCTCTTGGCTAGGGTTTGGGACTATCTGATCATCTTTTGTGATGCATTATCCTTGGGGATTGATGTGCTACTCCTTGTTTGGCTATCTAGCCTAGGGTTTGCTTCCGGAAGAATTCTTAGGTCAAGGTTAAGGTGCTCGAAGGGAGGCTTCGGCCTGTGGTTGGGTGACGAAGGTATTGTCAATGGTAAAATGAGCACACCATCTTCTATATTCTAATAGGTTATGGGCCCACACCCCTTCAGTCAGACTAAAATGCTAGAAGGAAACATAGCCTCTAGATATTGAGCTCGTTGAGGAACTGCCGCTAGGGTTACTAGTAGGAGTAGCTTCCAAAAGCATTGCAGCTAGGGTTACCAGCAGAAGTAGTTGCAGAAACCCTAAACCTCTTGTTGAGGCACCTTAAGTGATGAGATTAACCTAATCTCTGGATAGATCAGTGCGCCCTAGCCCAGCGCATCTCTTGGTATTCTCAGAAGACCAAGACTTAAAGTTTGGATTTTTGGTCAAATCTAGGGTTTGACCAAGTCAAGCAAGCCATGATGAACTCTATGAAGTCTGAGAACAAGATAGAGTCTGAAGAATGAGCTCTGTGACATGAAGATGAATGATGATGATAGCATAACATCATACTTTGTAAGGATATCCCAGCTAAGAGATCAACTACAAGATATTGAAGAGATCACTTCAGAAAAGGAATTGGTGAACATAGTACTCAATGGTCTTCCCAAGACATGGGATGAATTTTCCGCAAGCATGAACACAAGGAAGGAGTACCCGACATTTGAAGAACTTTGGACTTGCTGTGCTCAAGAAGAATCAAGGATCAATGTAAAAGAGAAACCTCAAAAGAAGCATGATGATCAAGCCTTCACAACAAGATTCAAGAACTTCAGAGATAAAAGAAAGTTCGATTCAAGAAGGAAGCCAAAATAAAGAAAATACATTTCAGAAATACAGTGCTTCAACTGTCAAAAGTACGATCACTACAGGAATAAGTGTCTTGAGATAAAGAAAAGTAAGGAGAAACACAAAGCATCGATTGCCGAAGAAAAGGAACCTACAAAGAAGACTAAGAAGGATGGAAGAGACTTCTTCTACTAAAAGGTAACAACACTCTTCTTATTTTCTTGTACATATCCTGCTTGCATCATCTCTGTACATATCCTGTATATCTATCTCTTGGAAGATAATGTGTTCCAAGAAGAACTATACCTATGAAAGAACAACAAGACAAGGATGAATATCATTAGATAATACATGTGAAAGGATGAAATACAAATCATGTGGAAGACATTACAAGATAAGACCGAAATCAAAATCAATCTTGAAAAGACTTGGAAAAAGAAAAGAAAGAAAGAAGTCAACAATCGAAAGGAAACTGGAAAAAGACTCATGACATCCTATAGAAGAAAACAAGATGGAAGCGTGGACTCTATCACATATTACAGAAGACAATAAAGTTGTAGATGGAAGCGTGGACTCTATTATATACTGTAGAAGACAATAAGGATGGAGATGGAAGCATGGACTAAGTCGGACGAAGGGAGCAGATTACATGCACTTATACATGAAGCAAGGATCAGGAGGGAGATAATCCTATGATCCATTGAAGATGATAAAAAATATATATATCCATGTTAGTAGCCATGAAAAGACAGTACGTGTTCATCTCAACCGCAGAAGAAGACATTTTTGAAGAGTAGCCCTGAAGTATTCCTTTTTGTCCATCCAAATCCATGAACCAATGATGAAGGTAAGAAGTGGAATCTCTAGGGCATGGAATATATAAGAAACTCCATGGACCCAAGAGCCAAATAAAAACATGAAGAAGAACATGAAGATTCCAAGAAAGAAGAATCAGAACAACCAGTCATTGTATCAAGAATCATAAGATTACCAGCCTAATATGAACTCACTAAAATCAATCAAGCAGAAGAACCGAAAGTCATGATGAAGAACAGTTTATGGAAAACCTATGAATGAAAGCATTGCAAGATCCAAAATTAGAGGTTCTACCAGATGGAGGGAGAAGACTATTGATTGTTCCAGTACACCAGACATATCACTGCATGAGTCATTATATCATTCACAACATCCATGAGTTTGAATTCTACATCAGATAAATGCAAAGAATGTTCTCCAGAAGAAATTGAGTAAAGAGCGCATGGAGAGCAATCTCAAGACTTTGAGACATACCAGAAAGAGACTCATGTATACAGATAAGAAGAAGACAACTTGGTGGAGAACCTCCAGTGCACAGTAGAAGAGTGGTGAAGATTTCCTATAACATAGAGATGACTACTCAGAAGATCAGATCTCGTGATGACAGAAGAAGTACCACATGGATATGTTCCAGTTCTCCAACTATGATATACTCTATTGTTCAGATCTACATGAAGCCTTCACAGTATTCCAGTCTAAAGTAAAATCATTACATTATCCATGATGAAGTCCAGAAAGGAGAGAATGATTCTCCAATACATATCTCCGCAGATGAGAAGATAAGCATACATTCTGGTAAAGCCTCTATTCAAGATGAAATAACTTGCATACTCAAGCTAGAGCTCATGGAAATAACTCTCTTAGTTGGAAGGGAAGAATCTCCAAACTAGAAGAAGGTATGCAAACATTTATTTTTGTAATTGAAATAACTCTCCAGTTAGGAGGGAGCATTGAAAATATTATTTATCTTTGTAATTCAAAAATAGTCCAAATTGGACAGATGCTTTCCTGTTCAGAAAGTGGATTGAGATTTCTGACGGACAGTGACTTCCCATTGTAGTTAACATGGGAGGCAGACTGATTGTTGATGTATCATAGACAATGACTTCCCATTATGGGGAGTGGTCTAGGACAATCATTCTTCTTGGCAGTCACTATGAGTAGTGGTCAAGTAGAATGGTCTGCCTCGCATGGCAGTCATTCTTTCAAAGTTCACAGTTGTGAGCAATTTCGAAGAATCATCCGTTTTGGAGGTTGATGCAGGATAGAAATTCCTCGAGGGTAGACTCATTCTCTCTAGGTTACACTTTTTTTAGTGTTGGAAGAATGGCCCAGGGTGGGGAATAGTCTAGGACAATCATTCCTTAGGGAAGACTCATTCCCTCCAGGTTACACTTTGCTTAGTGTCGGAGGAATGGCTCAGGGTAAGGAATGGTCCAAACATTTCTCAAGGGAAGACTCATTCTCTCCAGGTTACACTTTGTTTAGTGTCGAAGGAATGGCCCAGGGTGAGAAATGGTCCAGGCTTAGAAATCAGAAATAATCCTTCCTCCTTGGTTGAGAAGAATGGGGCAGATAGCCCATTGTTGATATTCTATATTGAGGGCAGATATTCTTTCAGATCTCACAAACATGAGTGAAAGATTGGACCAGATGATTATTGTTGATATTCTATACTAAGGGCAGACACTCTTTCAGATCTCACAGACGTGAGTGAAAGATTGTCCTAGTTGATTCAGTTTTTTTTATCATAACATTCTTTCTATGCAGATGAAGACTACTGTGGTGGCAGACATTCTTTCAGATCTCACAGACATGAGTGAAAGATTGGCCTAGATGATACAATTTCTATCATAACATTGTTTCTATGCAGGATTCTCTCAGATGTTTGTTATGAAGACTATATGACAGTAGATGAGGACTACTGTGGTAAATATGTTTCATCGTTCAACCATACGTTGTTGATCAAGTACTTATGTATTACTTGATGTGGTAGTAAACCACTGGATTGTAGTTATGTACTACTATGAATAGACACAGGTGTGTTCTATCCTTGTTCTAATTGACTTGAAGACTATCAATAGTTTATTGGAGATAATGATTATTCAGATGAATGATGAACAGATATTTTCCATTTGGAAAACAGTTCAGAGCTTTTACTCCTCTTGTATCACTCTATGGTGAGAGTGACTTATCCAACATCATATCTAACTACTCAGATGAAGTATGGTTTAGAGAGATGATGCAGCTGATGATGATGGTGATGCTCATGATCTAGTCATGGAATAGTCTAGATGACTATATTGATGCTACTAGGTAAATGGTATATTTTGTGCTCAAGTCCATTACCTGTAAATACCTCTCTAGCTAGGAGGGAGTGTTAATATTGTGGTAGTTGCGGGAGGTATTTACCCCCATGTGTGAATCTGATGAGAATAGAAGACTCTGAGAAGAAAGAGAAACCCTAATGAGTTGGATAATAACCCTAGAAGCCTTGTCAGCTCAAGAAGATAATTTATATTAGGCTATTAGCCTCCAAGAGAAGAAGTCGGCCATAAATAATAATAATATACTGAACAGACACATACCTAGAAGGATAAGTCAAACCTAGCAAACTGGTAGGATTACTATAAATACAGGGTTCCAGTTCTCATTTGCAGCATCTCGGAATTGCAGTTTCCCAGTTGGTGCGCACTGCAGTTGCAGTCTGGTGCGCAGGTTTGAAGGAGAGTTGCAGGTGCAGCTGCAGCAGAAGCAAGTTCTCAGTTTTGGCTTGAATATCTCTTGGCTAGGGTTTGGGACTATCTGATCAGCTTTTGTGATGTTCTATCCTTGGGGATTGATGCACTACTCCTTTTTTGGCTATCTAGCCTAGGATTTGCTTCCGGAAGAATTCTTAGGCCAAGGTTAAGGTGCCCGGAGGGAGGCTTCGGCCTGTGGTTGGGTGACGAAGGTATCGTCAATGGTAAAATGAGCACACCATATTCTATATTCTAACAAATATGAATTATTATGATGCCACCAATTTCACACAGACACATAGGTGGGTTCTACCAAAATTTTCTACTGAAATTTTGGCAGAGACCAAGTTGTGCAGAGTTATTTTTGGATGTTTCTGCCAGTTTTGAGTGACTAACTTAAAACTTATATTATGAACAATTGATAAGGTATTTTTGAAAACTTGAGGAGGGTTTTGTTCACCACATACCAAATAACAAAAACCTCTCTCCATTTTTCAAAATGTGCTATGGTTAGATATTTATTTGACATAGAAGTGGTGTTACGGAACGTGTTGCTAAAACTCTATTTTAAGACTATTGAACTGACATTTTTGACCAGTTGACTTCCAGGAGGATTTCCAGGTGAAATAAGATGAATTTTAAAAATAAAAAGGAGGTTATTGTCAATCAAATACCCAAGAACATTAACCTCTTTCATTTTTCACACAGGTTTCACGGATTGGGAGATTCGAAAGAATCTTTGAGCCCTATGTTTTCAGTTTTCGTGATTTCTTGTTTGAGACATGTTGTTGTGACACCTATTGTGGCCATATGGAGATGCATTTAAAGAAATTGAGATAGTTTTTTCTTCATAACGAGTTTATATACAAAAATCATTCTCATATTTTACACAGATGTTATTTTTTGAGAATTAAAAGTGGCATTTGGAAGCCTAGTTTTCAGAATTTCACCTCCTAAAATGCAGGAAATTAGTTAAAACATGTCATTTTCTATTTGTAGTTGTTTCTATTTTGGTAAAGGGGTTGCATTTCAAATGGGTGAGCTGGAAAGAACCTATATGTCTATATATTCATTGTACAATAGGGTAGGGGGGTTGGATTCATGATCCAAGAGAGGCTAGAGAGAGTAGGAGCAGACAATTTTCCTGTGTGTGTTCATTTGTAAGCATGTGGGCATTTTATGATTGTAAGGATTACTGCTATTGGAGATTCATGAGAGATGTGATTTCAGATTGTAACCCTTTTTTTATATTTCTTCTTATTTGAATATATTGTAGATTTTAGGATCAAAGGATTGCATTGATTTATGGATCCCTAAGCAACAGAGGATCTATTGTATTCTGTGCATCAGTCATTGTTTATATTCAAGTATTTGTTGATTCATTAAATTGAGAGGATCTCTGTTTAGTGAACATTCTACCTTATGTTTTCCTTCTTCATTCTTCCACTTATCAACATATAATATTGTTTTTTGTTGAGGATATTTTGTGCCTTCGATGAGTAGGATGTTTGTGACTCCATTTCCCATTGGTGTAGCCTACTAATCTACAATTTGCATCCCTCTCTCTTTCTTTATCCATCTTGCTGATCCACCTATTCAAAACAAAAATTATCTTTTGCATTCTGATGGGTGTTGAGCTTACACTTTAGTAGTCAAAGTGTGACTTTCATTGCTAACATGTCCAATTAATCGATGGGTTTTACGTTTTCTTGCAAAGGTGTCTCCTTCAGTTTGGACTTTCTCTTTTGTATTTTCTCTTAGGTGGGACCAATATAACATTGTAAGCCGATATAAAGCAACTTGGAAACAAAATGGGAAATGGTTCTAAAATATTGTAGAAGAGGCTGAGCTTGGGATAACCTGCTACTCAAGCATGCAGATGACAATTCTATACCACAGGCCTAGTACTAGTATGTTAACCGTGAGTGCATAAACTTAACTGTTGAAGCACAACCTGATATTTCACCAAACTAATTGGGAGTGTGTAAACTTCTCTAATCTCCACCGCATGTGCCTAATATTTGACTAGACTAGTACTTAATTGTTGAAGCATAGCCCGAGCGCAGGTCAGATGTTCCAGAAATTGTTACACCTGTCATGTCATTGTGCTGGTCACCTTTGATAGTATTTCAGCCCATGAATAATATTGTTTGGTATGCAATTCGACCATGTCACGCAAGTCGATGAAATCGTCAGGTGTGCCAAACTCGGGCAGTTTGATAACCTTCATTACCTTCTTGATCTTCGGACCCATTTTCTCTCGAATTCCTTAGTGAAGTTACGGAGCCAGTTTTTTATTGATAGTCAGAGGGATATTTCCTACAATTGAAATTCAAATCATTTAGAAATTTCTTACAACACAATACTCTACAAAATATACATAAAAACGTAAGTGTGAAGAATTTATACTGGTACATACCTGTAAATCTCGCTAAGCCTGGTTGTTTGATACTTACGTGATCTATGCAACCCTTCGAATTACCTTCACCATATTTGTTAGTGTCATCATTTTCCTTTAGTTAGGGTGGGTTACATCCATGCACCATAGCATGGAATATCATGTATAGAAAACATGAGAGCCAAAGTCACACCAGTGGTCGGTTAGCCCTTGGGGTCGAGAAAGGGTGTCAGAGCTGAACATGTGTTGAAAGTATGAGTAAATTCCAAAAGAGCCAGATACTGTCATAAGGGAAGTCGTTAAATGATTCAAGTTGAGGCAAGTTTCTCAAATAGGAGTTGTATCAGCAAGTGCATCAACCATCATCAACTCATTATGGAGGTAGGGGAATTAAAAATAAATCGATATGATCATACCACACATCCTCTGTAACTCCTATCGGTTGGATATCACACGCCCCGGATCATGCCCATCGCATGGATGTGACACATAAATTATTTAAAACATCCCATCATGAGGCATTCAGTGTTCCTTGTCACGTTTCAACTCACTTCCCTCTCTGTTATAAATTCTATATGTTCTGCTTACCAGTTGAGCTTATGCATTGACTCATCTCGTGAGCCCAACTCGATCACATTCTTCTTTTTCACCTTTGTCAAGTCACCCACACATAAGGTATATATGTCTTCGCACCATGGGAACTCCTCAAAACTCAAGATGGGGCCTGCGAGGAAACCAAAGCGTTGGGCTTGAGCCAAAAAATGCCTGGGAATCATTCTTGTTTGCAGTGGGTGTTCCCGAGGCTTCAAAGGGATATTCCTACCTTCATGCAAAAAATATAGTATCGCCTCATGTGGAGGCCAAAGTGGAAGAAGTTACGTCAGAAGGGCACAAGTTGGAATCCACGCTTCCTCAACAAGAGATACCATAGAGGAGAGGCAGACCCAAGAAAAATAAGGAAGTTAATGGGGAAGTCCAAGTCCCGATTGATTCATGTGCACGATCAGCCGTCGAGGAGTTCCTAATGCATGCTATCTGGCTAGAGCCTGTCGAAACCACAAGTCGAGGAAGCGGGAGCCGAATGAGAAGGGAAGAAGTATCGGGTTCTAATGTCTGAGGACCTAATCCACAGCTGGAGTAGGCACAACTCACCATAGATGAACTTTGCTAGGAGAATAGAGAATTGTGATGGCATTTGGCGGAAAAGAACCTTGACGTGTCAGCACCACAAGGTCATGAAGGGAATGCAACAGGGCTCAAGAGGTAGCTTCGGGAAGAAAATATATGATCGTGCAATTGCGCAAAGCGCAAAGGGTTTTGGAAGAACAAACAATGAAAAAACCTCAGGGAGCACGAAGCAGCCAGGGAGAAATTCCGCGTGCAGAAGAGGCATGATGGGCGAACTCTGTTTTGTATTCTTAGACACAATGCAAAATTTTGATAGTTTTCCCTTTTTCTTGTGAAAATTTTCATGCTCTCAATGTAACTGAGTTAGTTGGCCTATAGGTGTAGGCAGTGTCTACTGTATGTAACCTTGGCGATGGTAATCTAATATATGAAGTCCCAAAATTTTGACGAAAGGATTATGTTCATAGTAGTTGAATGCATTGTTTTTTTCTCTTTATATGTGAAACTATTGTGTTCTTTGTCCAAATTTCTTGTAAGTTAGCCTTGATTTTGTGCTTAGTGTTGCTTTGAGTTGTTTTTGTATTTTTATTGATATCTTTCTACAAAACCTCCAACGTCAATCGACTTCATCATATGACG
Source organism: Picea glauca (assembly GCA_000966675.3). Lineage (NCBI taxonomy): Eukaryota > Viridiplantae > Streptophyta > Pinopsida > Pinales > Pinaceae > Picea > Picea glauca. The sequence continues at coordinate 118,644 of JZKD02S0558343.1, read as the reverse complement.
TTGATGTGGCACCAATGAATCGGGATACATGGTACTGAAGACTGGGAACTCAGCTCGCGGGTAATGGTCGGAGTCGGGGCTTTGTTCAAGTCGAGCGCTCTATGCTTAACTTAGGACTGTCGATGCCAAAAATTTCTCAGGGATCGGCCTTCGGAAATAAACCTAATGTGTAGTTTCCTTGTGGATTATCATCCTTGAAATCCCCCGATACCAAAAACGGTTTGGAAGTCGGTGATCGGTGATATTATTTCATTTTTTGTTCAATGCTTACTCTTTTCACCTTTTACCGACACCAAAAGGGATTTTTCGTTGGTGATATCCTTGAGTGATGATTTTTGCGGAAGAAAAACTTTTGTTTTTCGACACTGACGAAGATCGGGGCTCAGTGACCTCAGTTCTCTTGAGCAACTTTCTCTCATCTCTAATTCTTTCCTATGCTGAATTTCTTATGCGCGTCGGGGAAAAATCTTGACTGTCAATTCTTTAATTAAATGCTAGTATTTTAAGTTATGGGTTTTTGAATTCGCAAGAAAACTTTGAGAGACTTGAATGAGAAACAAAAATGATAATAAAAGGAAATATTTTCATACTAAAGTCGAATTAGACAGTGAAAAAGAATCAAGTGGTACCCAAAAAGTAACATTTGACAGAGGCTTTTTAGGGTGTGTTGAGTGCTCAACACTTTGTTAATTCATTCAAACTGAGGTCTTTGTATTCCTAATTCATTCATATTGGTATTTTGTGGAGGTATGCACTTTGTCTAAATGCCCCAAGCCTTACATCCTCCCCTACACCAATTCGTTACCACCCTCAGAAACATCCACATAAATCAACTATGTCCTCACTTCACTAGGAACTCATGTCTCCATTGCCACTACTCCGGAAACTCAAAGATTCATTCATAAATGGAAAACCCAAATTTATTTAAAGTGGAAATCCTAATTTTCCATAATATGGAAACCCCAAGTTTCCCTTCATCATATCACTTCGTCTCATGCACAATCTCTGCCCAAAGTTAGTTTGACCTCTTCACATGTAGAATGAATTTATTCCACTCAACTTCATTGCATCGATCCATGCACCAAATGTCAAAATTCCCAAGTGTTGAACTATGCTGAATTGTCCACTACACTCTTACTTTGACCATTTTTCCATGTCTTCGCACATGTCAACCCCAAGTTCTACACTGGTTGGGTGATTAGTCCAATCGTTGCGTGCAACACTCAAGATGCACTTCCCCATGTCAAACATAGTCTTTTCATTTGTAGCTTGATCTTCCTATCCATTCCTTAAGCTCAAGGAGATTTCTTCTCCTTTTCCCAAAATCTTATAAGTCTTCAACCGAGCTCCAAAACTACTGCTAAGTTTCCCAACTGTGGTCCATGCTCAACTTATGTTTCAACACCAAAATACCTTCTTCATAGTAATGCGTATCTCCAATTCTATGAAAACACCTCTTCATAAGGTGCCCAAGGCCATGTTTATTTCTTCCTAGAAACTTTCCAACTCTTTGTATTTTCAACGAATGGAGTGTACCCAATAGCCACCACCAAGGCTATTGGTGTACCTAGTTTTGGAATTTTTATCTATGCGCAAGTACTTCAACACCAATATGATTTTCTTTGGAATGAATCCTAACTCCTCAAGATTTTTTGCACTTAGTTGAAATTCATATATTTCCATGGATTTCATACAAAAATTCACAATGGTTGTGAGGTGTTGGTCCTCCATCCCCACTTCTTCCGCATATGACTCCAAGTCTAGCCGAGTGAGTGCTTTGACACAATTCTTTGTCTTAACACTTAGTGATATGGATTTATGAGCATAATGAAATGAATAACAAATTGAATACCATAACACAAAGATACAAAGAACAACACCATATATCCATTGAAAAATAACTTCTATTGAATAAATAAAATAGGATGAAACGGTAAAACTGTAGAACTGAAACAACTTGCTCAAATGGTTGTAGCTACATATGAGAAGATATGTGGATGCTACATGCATCCATCTAAGAAGAATGATTACAATGAGGCTTCATAGGCATTTTTAACATTACTCGTAAATGAAAAAACTCTAGACATCCAAAAACCTAACCCTAGGATATGAAACACCAAAAGTTATGCAGGTCCCGACAGGTAAGTTGGTACCTCAACTTCCTGGGGTCATAAATTTTTCATATGACCTCCGTTTTAGGCGCGTGATAGCCCGTTGGAAAGGTATTTTTGAGAACTACACATTATTCTATCAAACTCAGACTCTTTCTATAGTTTGGCTATGGAAAGCCAAAAAAACACTATTTAGGGCCCCAAAACAACCCTTAAAGTACAAAAAGATGTACTGACATGAAAACTTCCAATTTAATCCAGTTGGATTAGCTGGGAGGCCACCAATATCCACCTAGAATTTTTGTAGGGCTTCACACAACCTTGAAAGTGTCTAACCCACAATTAGAAATAAGTACTGAAGAACGTACTAAACTAAAAATTGTCAAGAGGAGCCAGTTGTAATAGATGGGTGGCCACCAATATGCACCTAGATCAGTCCTCCCCCATTACGAAGCAATGGTATCCATTGCATTGAGTTCACCCATCAGGTGAGGAAACTTCTGTTGAATTTGGCCTCAGGTGAGCCACTTGCCTTGGTGTAGGATCTTCCCTACCTTGACAACCTGATAAAGCTGGATCCTATGTTGGTGAGTGCCCTTGACCTGTGTGTCCACTATCTGATCAATGGATGTCTGTTCCATGCAGTCAGGGTTGATCTCTATTGGTGACAATCGTTTTGTGATCTCTGAGGTGTCCAATAATGGTGGAAATTATGGTCGAAGGAGGTTCACATTGAACATTGGGTGCAAGCCAAGGAAGGGTGGAGTGTTTAGCTCAAAAACATTTCTACCCAAAGCCTTTGTTATAGTGTAAGGTCCATAGCGAAGTGGGTAGAGATTCCAGTGGGGCTCTGTAAGGCACTCTTTCTGCAAATGTAACCAGAACGTGTCTCCCACCTAAAACTAGTGTGGTACCTGCTGTTGATCATGGTGTTGCTTGTACTTAGCATTGGATTTCTGCAAAATATCATGGACCTGTTCGAGGATGTGATGAATCCACTCAATGAATCTGGTGGCTTTGTCAACCTCAGATTGAACATGGAAATATTATTCATGTGTGGTTGCAAGAGGTAGTGCAACATCAATGGGACCCAAGGGTTGGAATCCCAGCCCCACCTGAAAAGGGCTATGGCCGGTGGAGCTATGCAGAGCACTATTTTAGTTTTTCTAAACATAGGAGAGGCTCTAATGCCATGTATGTGGATTCTTAAAGTTGTACATGTGAAGGATGTGCACAATCATCAGATTGACAACCTCTATCTAGCCATCAGTTTCGGGGTGGAAAGCAGTGGATTTAGTGAGCTTGGTGTCCAATGGTGACTAGAGACTTGACCAAAATGTGTTGAGGGACATGATGTCCCAATCTGAGGTGATGGTTTTTGGTATCCCAAAATGGACCCAGACATGTTCAAAGAAGATCTTGGCAATGTTTGTCATTGTGATCCTCTTCTTGCAGGTTGTGATAATGGTCATCTTCGAAAACCGATCAACCACTACAAATACACAATCATTGTTGTTCTTGGTGGACAAAAGACCAGACATGTAATCCATCGAGATGGATTCCCAAGGCCTCTCGTGAGTAGGAAGAGGGGTGTATAATCCTTGCTTCTTTATGGATTTATTGGAAATGGCATAGGAAATGCAAGATCTAATATACTTTCTTACGTCTTGTCAATTTTTTTTCCAATAAAAATATTTATGTAGAATGACCACAATTTTCTCCATGCCAAAATCGTATGCCATAAGATTGTAGTGAGCCTCCCAAATTATCTTTGCATGCTCACTTGTGGGAACACATAGGTGGATTAGATGGCATAACATTCCGTCCTAGATGTGAAAATTGATGACATTCTCTCTTATACCCAAGAGATTGTAGGTGGTGGAAATATTAGGGTAACATTGATAAAGTTGGGGCCACTTGGATGCCTCATCCCGATATGAATGGAGCATTGTGGTGAGGGAAGTAATAGGAAGGCGACTGAGGCATTCAACAACACGATTTTTTCTCCTTGTTTTATACTTGATGTTGAGATGGAACTGTTGTAGGTATGTGGAACACTTTTGATGGCGTTCATTTTTCAACTTCCCCTATGTTTGTATGAACTGCAGAGGCTTTTGACCAGTGCAGATGATTGTATCCTTTCCCAGAATGTAATGTTTCCATTGACAGAAGGCTTGCACAATGGAATACATTTCTTTATCATAGGTGGTTTATTTCTAGATAGTATATGAGAGTGTATTACTATGGTATGCTACTAGATGATCATGTTGAGTGAGAAATGCACCTACAACATAGTCAGAGGCATCAGTCTGAATATAGAATAGTTGTTGCAGATCAGGTAAGGAGAGTATTGGAGCTCAGCACAAGCGATGATTCATATCATAAAAAAAAAAAAATGTTTCTGTGCCCAATTAAAATTTTCCTTGCCATCACCCTTGGTTACTTTATTGAGGGCCCATGAAATATGGGAGAATACCAACACTAACCTTCAGTAGAAGTTGGCAAGTCTCAATAATCTTGGTTAGTGTGTTTGGGGCTGGCCAGTCATGAATGACTTGGATCTTAGATATATCCACATGTACCCCATTCTCATCAACAATCTATCCCAAGTATTAGACCTTGTTCATGCCATATGAGCATTTTTTCAAGTTGGCATATAGCTTTTGTTGTCGTAGAGTTCCCAAAACCTGTTGAATATGTTGCATGTTCTCCTACCAAGTTCTTTTGAATATGAGTATGTCATCTAGATATACCACCACAAAAGAGTTTGTGAAGGGTCTCAATACATCATCTATCATTCTCATGAAATTTTTTGGTGCATTTGTTAAGCCAAAGGGCATGGCCAACCACTCAAAGAGACCTTTTTTAGATTTAAAATGTGTCTTCCATACACCAGTTGGTTCGATGGGAACATAGTGATAGCCAGACTTTAGGTCAATATTGCTAAAGAAATTTTCCCCCTTGAGTTGGTCAAGAAGGTCATGAATTCAATGAATGGGGTGCTAGTTCCTGATTGTGATTTTGTTTAATGCTTTGTAATCAATGCATAGTTTCTAGGTCCCGTCTTTCTTTTGCACCAGCACAATTGGGAATACGCAAGGGGAGGAGTTGGGTCATATGTTCCCCTTTTGAAGAAGCTCTTGGATTTGGCGCTTGATTTTTTCATTTTCCATCAGTGAGCGATGATAGACTGGTCCATTAGGTAGCAGTGCATTAGGGGTTATATCAATTGGATGCTTGACTTGACAGTGCGTTGGTACCCCGGTGGGTGAGGAGAATATGTATCTGTACTCTTCCACGATCCCATCCACTTGCTTCTGCTTCAAAGAGAGGCTCTGTGTAGAGGTCACATATGTGGCAACAAACTTCTACTTACTGCGAGCATGGATCACATAGAAGAAGAGATTCCTCGTCTGTGAAATGAACTTACTGCATTTCGTAGAAGAGATTAAAGAAATAGCAGTAGGCGATGCTACCTCTGGTATCCTATACAATTGTCTACCCAAAGTAATAATAACACTCTAGAGTCTAGACTCATACACATCATGTCGCTTCCACAAATATGGTGTTAAGCCCTAATATTGGCTCATTGCCCCTTAATTGGGGCATATTACATTAGTAATGTTATTTTATTTATGTCGGATTTATTGCATTAGTTGTAATTATACCTCCTAGTCTCCTATATATAACAAGGAGACATTTTCATTTGGAATCATCTTGTACTTGAACATTTAAGTGGGGTAAAAGGAGGTTGTCCCATCAAAGAGGATTATTATCTGAAATTGTCTCTTTTTCAAGGCGTTGAGTACTTTTTCTAACGTGTTTCTATGCTATATTGATATTTGGTTCTTAACACATGGTATCAGAGCTCAAGGTCTTGGGGTTTCGCTGCTACATTTGAGACACCTTGGAATTTTCACTATAAATATTTTTCTACAACATTTGAGAAGGAACGGATTGGAAGAGATTTAGTAGATGGATCAAGGTACGTTGGGTTAAAATTTCAGATCCTGAGGCCTTATACTTTCGGAGATACATCCTGTACAAGATAGGGTTCTGGAATCATCATAAATTGAGTCATTGCAGAATTTTCTCTATAAACATTTTATGTAACATTTCAAACCCTAAAATTTGGAGGCTATTCACAGAAATTAGTAAGGTATCTGTGGTAAAAATTTCAGCTTCTGGGTCATCTTAAATTTGTAGATACACCTTGTGTAAGATAGGGTATCTGACTAGTCCTATTAACTAGCCTCAAGAAGGTGTTCCAGGAAAAAAAATCATAACTTCTTCCTAGAGTATCCAAATTGAGTAGGACTAGTTTCATTAGATCATGGACAGTCTGTATTATATCTGGTACGATTTTAAGAATTTTATTTCAATTATTTTGTGTGAGGCATGCTATACAAGTGAGATCTCTTGGAAAGGAAAAAAATTGACAAGTTGTGGGGAAGTTACCGTAAATTCCAATTGGAACATCCAATTTTGATCAGACCTGTGGAATTGCAGAGAACAAATATTAGAGAACTACATAGAATAAAGTTTCATACCCAGAAGGGCCGAAACTTGGGAGATACAACAGAAGAAAGATTGTCTAGGAGAACCACCTCAAAATCAAGGTTCAAAAGTGATACTTGACCAACATGCCACCCAAAAATGGAGCTTCTACACCAAATAAGCCTCCAGACAATCCTACTTGGACTCTTGATGAAGGTGAAGAAATATGTAGGGACATAAATGATTTACAGAAGAAGATAGTAACAAAAGATGAACTACAAGAGATGGAAGCTAAGTTGGAGGCGAAGATGGATGGTTTAAAAGAGGAGATCATGGAAGTATTGGAAAATTTCGTAACAGAGAAGACACCTGAAAGTGAAAATGCATACCATGAAATTCATGATGAGGAAACAAGGAAGGTGAATCAATAATGGAGAAAGTCCAACTTTGGGTTGAAGACCAACCACGTTCCTAAGATCGATATGAGGAAGTTTGATGGCAAGGACCCAATCACATGGATACTTCAGATGGAGCAATTCTTTGATCTACATAATCTGCCACATACAAAAAAGGTACAAATTTCTTCTTTATATTTAGAACCTAATCAATTTTTATGGTATCGATGGCTTTTTTCTCACAAATAAATCGTCACTTGGACAATTTTCATGGAAGAAATGATAGCACACTATGAGGATACAAGGAGCAATACCTTCTTTAGCCAATTGATAAATCTCAAGCAAAAGGGT
>JZKD02S0558343.1:54284-79816 GCA_000966675.3 Picea glauca | reverse complement strand
GTGATAATCAGAGTTGTATAAGATTATCCGAGCATCCAGTGTTTCATGAAAGGTCGAAGCACATTGAGATCAAATACTACTTTATTCGAGATAAATTCCAGGAAGGAGAGGTAAAACTTGAGTACATCACCACTGATGAGAAAACAACATACATCCTAACAAAGCCTCTTTCCAGAATCAAGTTTTCATATTTTCGAGAGAAGATGGGGATCATGGAAATAACTCCCTTAGCTGAAAGGGAAGACTCTCCAGGGTAGAGAAGGTATGCAAAAATATTCTTTAAAAACATTTATTTTGTGATTGAAATAACTCTCCAGTTAGGAGGGAGCATTGAAAATATTATTTATCTTTGTAATAGTCCAGATTGGACAGATACTTTCCTTTTTGGAAAGTGGATTGAGATTTCTGAGGGACAGTGACTTCCCATTGTAGTTAACATGGGAGGAAGACTGATTTTTGATGTATCATAGATAGCGACTTCCCATTGTGGTTAGCATGGGGAGTGGTCTAGGACAGTCATTCTTCTTGGCAGTCACTCTGAGTAGTGGTCAAGTAGAATGGTCGGCCTCGCCGGGCAGTCATTCTTTCGAAGTTCACAATTGTGAGTATTTTCGAAGAATCATCCATTTTGGAGGTTGATGCAGGATAGACATTCCTCGAGGGAAGACTCATTCTCTTCAGGTTACACTTTGTTTAGTGTCAGAGGAATGGCCCAGGGTGGGGAATGGTCCGAACAGTTATTCCTCGAGGGCAGACTCATTCTCTCCAGGTTACACTTTGTTTAGTGTCGAAGGAATGGCCCAGGGTGGGGAGTAGTCAAGGCTCAGCAATCAGGGACAGTTATTCCTCGAGGGCAGACTCATTCTCTCCAGGTTACACTTTGTTAGTGTCTGAAGAATGGCCTAGGGTGGGGAATAGTCCAGGACAATCATTCCTTAGGGTAGACTCATTCCCTCCAGGTTACACTTTGTTTAGCGTCAGATGAATGGCCCAGGGTAAGGAATGGTCCAAACATTTCTCGAGGGTAGACCCATTCTTTCTAGGTTACACTTTGTGTAGTGTCGGAAGAATGGCCCAGGGTGGGAAATGGTCCAGGTTCAGAAATCAGAAACAATCCTTCTTCCTTGGTTGAGAAGAATGGGGTAGATAGCCCATTATTGATATTCTATGTTCAAGGCAGACATTCTTTCAGACCTCACAGATGTGAGTGAAATATTGGCCAATATGATTATTATTGATTTTCTATACTGAGGGCAGACACTCTTTCAGATCTCACATACGTGAGTGAAAGATTGGTCCAGATGATCCAGTTCTTGTCATAACATTGTTTCCATGCAGGTTGCTATTAGATATTTGTTATGAAGAATGAATGACAGTAGATATGCTATTGTGTGTGATTGTGTTTCACAAGTCTGAGTAGTTGTGTACTACTGGAATAGACAGATGTGTGTTCTATTAATTGATATTGTACCAGTTGTCATAGGAGATTATCCAGTTGGATAATAATGACAGATGCTCGTGGTGCTACCAGTTGATTGGTTTGTTGTGCTCAAAGACCATACCTCCCTAGCTAGGAGGGAGTGTTAATATTATGGTAGATTCGGGAGGTATGAACCTCTATTGTGACCTATGATGAGACTAGAATCCTCCTGAAGGAAGAAAAGAATTAAAGGAAACCCTAGACAAGTTGTCGGCTGAACAAATATATTTAAATTGAATTTATTGATGCCTAGAAGGAGAAGTCGACCCCAGTTAGACTGGCCAATCCACTATAAATACAGGGCACCAGTTTCATTATTTCACATCTTAGTAGTTGCAGTGAGAGCTAAATCTACATAGGCAGTTGCAGGTAGCAACAGTTTGGTGCGCAAGTTTTCTGGGAAAGCTGGGAAAGTGGTGCGCTAGTTTCTAGGTGGGATCATATGATCAGTTCAATTTCTATTCTCTTTCTTGGTGCATTTATCCTCTCTTGGCTATTGATTGCTACTAGGATTCTCTTCTTGGTCAAGGTCAAGGTGCTCGAAGGGTGGCTTCAGCCTGTGGTTGGGTGACGAGGGTATCGTCATGTTGACGGGCGAAATTGTCCATCCATCAATTAAGAGAGTGGAACTGGTCCAAGGTTGTCTAAATAACCCAAGCCATTTGGAATGAACCACCCTGACGGGTTTAACGGCTCCATTGGCCGTTCTAAGGTTCTAAGAAAAGCAAAGAGAAAACTAATCTAAATTAACTAATCTATCTAAAACAAATAAAACAAACTAAACAATCTAAAACTAATAAAACTAATAAAACTATCTAAAACTAATAAAACTAATTAACTAAAAACAAACAAACTAATACACTAATATAATTAAAACAAACTACTAAATTAAACTAAAACTAAATATAAACTACTCTAACTATTATATACAAACTACTAATTACTATTACACTAACTCTAGCAATTAAATATCTAATTACTAATTGGATTACAACTTATTCACAAATATACAATATTTACAAGTTGCAGATTTGAATAAGACCTGTAAAACTCATTTGCTTTCTGTCCTAAGAAAGCCAGGAATCTTTTTGATTTTTATATTTTATGAATAAGAAATAAAACCTACTGAAATTAAACGATCTAATATATTTACTGAAATTAAACAATCTAATATACTAAACATATATATCTAAACAAACAAATGAAAAACTGACCTGGAAACGCTCCAAGTCTGCCCTGTGTATGATGACTTCAAAGCTGGTCGGAGGAAGTAAAATCGCACCGGTTAGTTCATCAGATTCTTGTAAACGATAGGCTGCGTTGCTCTTTGAGTTGGTTTACAGGACAAACAAGACATAAAAAATCATAACAATTTTATGATTTATAAATCTCTGCAATAAGAGAAACCTGTTATGCAAAAACTTATATTTGATAATTCAACTTATGAAGAAGATAAGCCTGTCATTCACAAACTGAATTAAACAATTGTTATGTCCTTTATACACTTGGAAGAAACCAGATATGGGTTACAGTGATTAAAATTATATCATTTGCACATGATTAAGATAGCTAAAGTAGTCATTAACCAGATACAAATTGATATACACAACATGAAACAAAATATTGATATAATGAGAAGCTAAAGCTGTGACAAAACACCAAATTCTGCTTCAGTCTGTATTAAAAATCCATATCCTTGTTCTCCCATGAATGAGGATGTCCATTATTACAAAAATGATAGGTATTTATAAGTCTCTCCACATGGTAAAACCTCCCTGTGGATAATATCAAACTGTTTTACATAATCTGGGAAGATATTCCCAAAATCAACTAAACTAGGAAACTAAAATGCAGGTGAAATATTTCAAATATCCCCTAACTGCTCATCAAATCCATTGCTATTTCGAATTCATCTGCAATAGACCAAAAATATCAAGTTAGAAAGATATTTCATTAACAAAACAATAAAAATATAATCTTACAGACTCAGCTACAGAATCATCTGATTCTATAGCTAGTCTAAAATAGCATACATGACCAAATAGAAATCAAATGAAATCTTTTTAAAAGAATCAAATCCAATTTTCTTTTAATAAACATTAAAAATGAATCACTAATGACTAACATGATTTTATCATTCAAATTAAAAAAAATTAAAAGTGATTCAATCGAAACAGGGGTAGGAGTACTCTGTTTCACGGTTACCATAATCAGATCAAATAGTAACAAAACTGTCCCATATCCAATTAAAATCAAATAAGATCAAAATCCAACAACCAAATAGAGAAACAAGTATGCTCTGTTTCAATTGCCATCATAGTTGGGTAAACAGAATCGAAACTAAACAGTTTTACAAATCATTTCACATCCAATTCGAAAGCAGCGCAATCAAGCGAATCATATGCAACGTTGTGTTTTTACAAAACAGGAGATACGATTAGATCAAAATAGGATTGTTTTACAATTACCATAACTTTTATGGCTCAAACGGTTCGCACCATAGGTGGATTAATTCAGACAGATACGTGAACCAATTCATACAAAATCATAACCAGATTGATTCGACTTTGACCACAATCACTATAGAATTGACATAAGTGATAATTGGTAAAATGTGCAAATAAACTCTATTGGATTTGAACGAAATGGTTAATTCCAAACAAGTCGCGACAGGGTTTAATATAGAAACAAATCATGAATCAATCTCGTTTCACAAATCCACTTGAAATAGAATATCTATCAAAAATACGAATTCAACTGATAGCAGGGTCGATCAAACCAACGTGAATCAACCAGCTGGGTTTTTTACATAACCGTTACGAATTGTTTTGGATGTATTTTACCAGGATCATACTGAGAATAATCCGGATTGTATTCTTGTAATAGTTAACCATATCACAATTGTTGCCAACCATAACGTATACATTATAACCAATTCGAATCGAAACTTGATTGTGTTCAAAATTGAAATGCAAAACAGCTTGTGTCTATAATAGATACAGTGACTTCAATTAGCAACAGAACATCCCAAATTAAGCTAACTGAAACCAATCAAATCCATACTAAGATCCAATCAAATCGACAAAAGAATACAATTGAAACTAAACTGGGAAAACAAATTTCATTAATCAAAACAAAACTATGTACATAATGCATATAATGTGACAGAGCAAAATCACGCTGTAAACATAACTATTCGAAAGAATTTGAATTCGTTATATAAACAAGTGATAGAACATACCGGTGAGGCTGCTCAAATTATGCCAATTTTGAATTCACGATCGCTGTAGCTGACTCCACATTCTTAAACAAAATAGAACATGTCGTCCTTTGTTTCTTATCAGTGGCTTGCAATTCAGCCTTTTGACTGGTAAGCCGTGCAACTTGATCGTCCAAAGAATGAATTCTGGACTGTAGCATTGGCACATCAAAATAATACCTCTCTAACCACGAACTGCACTGATCACAGGGTGGCACTGTATACTTAGGTAAAGCAGGAGAGGGTTTTGATGAAGGACCGGGGTTTGGACAAGGCAGCTTAATGCCTGGGTAGTTAGGGTCGTTTTGCAAGAAAGGTGGTAGATTCGACATGAATTCAAATGAGGGTTCGGCACACAGACCTTCAGAATAGGGATATTCACTTGCCAGGTAACGTTCCACTTCCGAGTTGGAATCTCCACTCAAAATGATAGGGTCAGGGTTGACAGGAGGTTTCGGCTTGTTTCTTGCCATTCAAGAGATTAAACGGGCATTCTTTTTGCCTTTGGAGTTTGCAGTAGGTTTGGCTTTAGGTTTCTTGCCCACGGGCTTAACAGTCTGGTTATCCTTGGTCACAGAGTGGGGTAGGTCGATAGGTGAGTCGGGTAAGGGTTTGGGTAACAAAAAACTGTAGGGTACCGGGGGTACAGTCTTATCTTCGCTCACCACAGGTTTGTCAACCTGTGGTGAGTTTGAATCCTCAAAATCATTGCGAGCCAGGAAATCGTTCCAATAGTCTCCGTGTAACCCCAAATGATAAACAACAATAATTTTAACCAGCCCGAAGTGAAAAAGGATGCTATCAGCCTGGTTCTTTTTGTATCTCTTAGACATTTTAAACAAGCTTCTATGCAGGTAATAAGGTATATTAATCTCATAGCCCATGAAAACCATAAGCAAACGAAGGTGGTGTAAGAAAAAAAACCCATACCGACCCTCACAGGTGATAAACTATTTGATTATCATCAGCAAATCGTGCCAACGTTGCTTGAGCATATTCATGGGCAAACCTTTGTCACAGGAGCTAACCTTACGCAACTGGAAGAGCAGTGTCCAAGGGACCTCTTCCACTTTGCAATTCTTGGACCATCGTTGTCCAGTGACAGGCAAACCGGTAGCTAAACTGAGAAATTGCTCATCTATTTCCAATTGAACATCCCCGACCTTGGATCGACAGCCATCAAAGGTTAAAGCGAATTGCCGAGCAATGCAGGGGTTAAAACCATCAAATTTTTGTATGAATGGGAGCCATCCAAATTCCTCAAGGTCACTGTGGGCACTGTCGAACATCAACAGAGCCTGGCTACCATTGGGGTCAGCCCTTACGAATGGAGCCATGGTGTGAGCACATGGTAAGGGTTTGGGTCGAAATCGCCAACACACAGGAGCAAAGTCGTTTGGGATAACAACTACAAACGATCAAAGGGGAAGCATTAATGTGTGCATGTGAGGGTGGTGGGATTATTCACCGCCATGCATAATAGTAATGGCAAAGTACAACCTCTGTTCAATCAATCATAATATAGTTCAAACCATATTATTCGGCCAAACTAGGAATCAAACAGTGGATGATATACCAATGCGCCATTGTACTATTTCAAACCATGAATGTTCAATGTGAAATCAAACCCAGATGTTAACCATGCGCTTGTTGCATAATGTGTAATCAAAGTTTAAAACATTGTGGCAATCGATAATTATAGAATTGACAAGCCAAGAGCCATAATAAGGATCACGTCATATACATAAAAACAAAAATAAACCATGACCCCTATGTAATTTAATGACTAGGCAAGTCTCAAAAACATAAATTTTCATGCTCAATGTCTTACCAGTTTAATAAAATCCAGTTGCGCAGTCAAAGTAAGAATAGGCAAATAGGCATAGCTCGAAAATCCTTACAGTGACTTAATGATAAATCAAAGATAAGTGCAACTCAAAATATCAATGCAAAGATCATGACAGTTCAAATAATGATGCAGGAGTTTTCATGCTTACAGTCGTGAAAACTAAATGGAGACCAATTTGCAAATGTCGCAAGGGATGAAAATATCATCTATTTACAAAATGCGATGGTAATTTGAAGTTCAAAAATCATAGGTGTAGGCAGCTTATAGGGCAATGGAAAAAATTGAATTGGCTGCCAACACATCAATGGTTAAATGAGTACAATCCTCTATATTCTAACACCTCCAAAACATGTACCAAGAGTTTCCCTCAATAGATCAATGATATATCTCTAGCTAGCATCACATCATCATGATATATCTCATAAACAAATTGCCATAACCTCACTGATAAAATACATATCATAACCAACATTGTTCCTCAACATAAAATGCCTCAATCCACACTTTAGGCTTAGTACCATGCATCCAATATAGGCATCAAGCATACTCTCCAAAAACTCAACCACATATTATCACCATAAATTCATCAAACACACATACAAACATGAAACCTGAAGTCTACCATCTCAGACCCTGCAAAAATAGAGTTAGATTATTAAACCATGCTGCAACTCATCTATACACCCCTCTTTTTGAGGATTTTACCAAATGTACATGACTTCACCACATAAAAATCGTGTATGTACACTATTTTTCTTCATACAGACCGTGTATATACGTGACAGTTCCCACATAAGCCCATGTATGCATAAAAAAATGTAAAGCTTGAACTTTCCTCATGACTATCATTCTGCTCTAGTTGTTTAGTCTTCTTCATCCACTTCTGAGAGTGTCCCAGCTTATCAAAACTTGAACTCTAAGCTTCCATATTTTCAACATTTTCTTCCTTCCAAGATACATGTCCTCTTCTTTCCATGCTATGCGAAGCACTCGTCATTGACTTTCTCTTTGAATTCCTACAATCCTGAGCTTTGTGGCCAAAACCATTGTAGTTGTAACATCTCATGATATGAAAATGTTTAGCAATGTGTCCCACTTGATTACATCTCCAACATCTTAGGATTTCATGGTATCTTCCAACATCTCTCCTTGCATAATGTCTGTCTTCCAAATATTTTTGACCTTATTCATTACATGAGAAGCAGTGACGATTAAAAACAATTTCATACCTTTACTTTGGTGTCCACCTCGAAGGTGTTTTTCTTATGAATTTTCTTTCAGGTGTAAAGATGGCTTCTTTATGTCTTCTTTTCTTTATTCTTCTGAATATTTCCTTGCTTTGTGTAGGTTCTTGAATTGCATCTTTTATTCCACCTTTTAAGAATGAAGGACTTGCCTCATGCTTCTTAGAAGTGATAGCTTCAAAGTGTGCAACTTTCTTGTTATGTCCAAGACCTTATTTATCATTTGGAGATATTTGGCTATCTAGGATTTCATCCAAGATTGTTGAATTGTTCATGAACTTGATATGAGTGTTTGACTTCTCTACTTTATTTTTGAGATCAACAACTTATGCTTCCAACTTATGGCATAAATCTTGTTTTTCATTTACTTGATTCTGCAATAGTTCCTATATCCTTTTGGATTCTTCAGTTTGGGTCTTTAGATTGACATTGACTTCAATAATTTTTCTAAGCTCATCATATACCCTTCTTCTTTTCTTCTTATTGACTAATTATTTCATTCTTTAGTATTTTGATCTCTTCTTATTTTTGTTCAAATTGAGTATTTTTACTTTCTTCTTTTTCCTTAATCATTTTATTTAGTGCCATGGTATGCCTTGCATACTTTTCTAGGGATTCCTTAGTGTATTTTTCAATATACTCAAAAGAACTTGAACTATTTCCTATTTCATAGCTAACATCGTCCAACTCAGATAAAACTTTATCTTTAAGCTTCAAAAAATCTTCCTCTTCATCTATAAGATAATTTTCAGTTGATTCTACACAAGCTACCTCTAGATCTTCTTCTTCATTTGTAGGAGAACATTAGACATCATCACACTTAGAATTATTGAAATCAAAATATTTTCGAGAGTCTTTACCTTCATTTTCCTTGATGGAATTGTCTTTAGTGTCTTTTCTTTTGTCATGACATACCTTCTCTAGCTTTAGCCATAGGTCCTTGGCGAAGGAATGTTGTCCTATGATTTATTTGGTAGAACTTGAGAGTCCATTGAAGATGGTCTTGAGTGATAATAAATTATACTTCTTTGCTGCAAATTTTGATTGATTCTTTGAGGGAATTAGTCCAACAACAACTGTATTCCAAACACCTGCTCCTTTTTCCTTCAAATACGGTTTCATTTGTATTCTCCATGCCGAGTAATTTGTCTAATAAAAGAGGGGAAATTCATGTTCATCCATTTGTGTGTCCATGGATATCCTTCAATATTGTAAGGATTATATTGATGGCCTTCTCTGATACCAATTGTTGGACACACTAACAACACTGAGAGGGCGGGGTGAATCAGTGTGAGGCTCTTTTTGTACTTCTTACAAAAATTTAGTTAGAAACACCTTCAAACATATTATTCATTTGTACTTAGCTACTTCCATGTATAAACAACATTCATCAATAATAAAGAACTATAATCCATCACCATAATCAACACAAAGAAAATCAGTCATTTATGTAAACTTTTTGTATTATGTGTTACAGGAGACTACAATCTCATGGTTTTATAACCATCAACTAAAAAGAGAAATAACTCGAATAGAGTAACAACTCTACATACAAGACGCAACTTGCATATCTTAGCACAAAATGAGATGTGAGGAATCTAACCCTCAATTACAAGACCCGGATTGTAGACAAAAATAATCTATCAAATGTACCACAACACCTTCATAAATAACTTGTCACAACAATTTGTCACATCAACCTCATCAACCACGTCATATCTACTCACCAATATCAATCACCAACACAACTCTCTCAATCATATGCACAATATCACTCATATGTGCATCAAACTACAATGATCACCAACATGTACTAGTATTCCAAGACATGTATACAAATAATGTGTCAAGAACACTACACAAACCACCAACAATATAATGAGCAAGTGTCTCTCATAGTGTACCAAGCATGTAAAAATCATATACCAACATCACCATACCATACACATCATGTATATTCCAACTCATCAACTAAGTGTCTCATTCATGAACCAAACATATACTTCAACCATATACAAAAACATTCATCAAGGCAACCAAGAAGAGTCCTCTAGCAATACATCACAATTCCATAAGCCAAATACTGTAAACCCTTACAGAAGACCATGTGCCAAAACCATACCTTTAATCATGTAGCAAGCATCAAGACCTATACCATAGCATGCAATAATTGGAACAATTAAAATATGAAAATATGATGTGTCTATTGAACTGCCAACTTTCTGTAGCTTCCAAATCACCCACGGCTACTCAAACTTCTCTTTCTCTAGCTACCAAAACCTGTGACTACAAAAACACTCGCGACTACAAATTGTCAGTTTTTGCAGCTACTGAAACTTTATGTAGCTACCAAAACTTTCTGTAGCTACAGAAAAAACCCGCAGCTACATAATTTTTGTTTTCTATAGCTACTGAAAACTGCAGCTACAGAAACACCCGCGACTACAAAATTGTCACTTTCTCCAGCTACCAAAACTTGTGATTTTTCATACCTTCGTTGCCTTATATTTTTCAATGATGTACCTGAAATAAACCTTTCAAAAAATAGTAGATATTCAGTATGCTAAAATATTCATCTCTATAAGAGACCCTTCCTCTCTTATTTATACTTCTCCAAGTAGCTTCCTCTAGGGGTTATCTTCTAACCAACTTTACCCAACTTCCTTCTTTTGGGGCTAACCCGCTTCTAACCACTTGTCCACTTACAACCACTTTTCCAAAAATAATAACCTCTCCACTTATATTTTCAACTAATTTATTTTTAATTTTTTTCTTGTTGCAACCACTTAACTCATGACTAACCACTTATTCTAGGAGCCTCTAGAATAATTTGACTTCATTGACTTTCTAGGGGCTTCTAGACACACATGAGGGTTCTCCAACTTCACATGGCCATAAATCTCTATCTGTGAGGAGTTATGTGATGTTCTACATATCACCGGAAATGGAATGACATGTAATATCCATCTAGAATAGTCTCACTAACAAATTCATTGATCTTTATTATTTTTCAAACAAACTTGGGTTCCATAATCACACTTCTAGGACTACTCAACCAACTAACCATTTGGACTTTGAAAAGCGTCTTTCCATGGGGGATTTCACCATAAGGGGACCACTTTGGAGTTCAACCCTTTGGTACTTCCTATCAACCATGACAAGAAATCAATGATACAATGATATAACAATGATCAATATTTACATCAATGACAACACATTACTATGACACCTCGTGACATCAACCCTCTGACATCAGTTACATCCATGACCACATGATACAACAATCAATACATCAATGATATTACTATGACAATACTTGACATCAATGACAATATAGTGAAACAATCTTCATGGGCACACTTAGTGTTTTGGCTTCATCAAAAAACACTAAGAAACCCTCATGTAGCACAGGAACTGCCTTGGCGTAATTGAGAAAATATTTCCCCAAGATCATTACATGATCGTCTAGTGGAGCCATCAAAAAATCCCAAGTGCCAAACCGACTCCTGACTCTCAATGGTGTAGAATAAACCACTCATTTCACCGTCTTCACCGCTAATTTGATCACCTTGAATGCATCCCTAATTTTCTCATGATTACAATGGAGTGATGTAGAATTTCATTAACTTATGAAATTGTGAGTCTCTTCGGTGTCAACCAACATTGCCACCTTCACCCCACTCACTATTTCATCCACACAATAAAGTCTAGATTTTCAATCTTGCGAATGTTTTCCCCAATCCCTTACCCTGAACTCGTCCATATGCTTCATCAACTCCCCTAACCCTTCCACCATTTCCTTTGATGATTCAGGTTGCGATTGGATTAGTTATCCCAAGGCCGTGAGCTCCTTATTTGCATAATGCACTTGGTTTTCATCCATACATTCCAATTATTCCTTCAATGGGAAATCCGTTGTGAATTGATTAAGGTTACACAAGAAACAATGAATTAAATTACCCTTATGGTCAAGTAATTCAATTAACCTCTTTTCTATGACTTCATCTCTAGCTTGGGCATCCTCATTCATGATTGAATCAACCCTTGTTGAGTTCAAAATTTTGGTTATGTGCATGATCTCTTCATTGCATGATTATTTCCATGGACTAGTTTGCTTCTTTGTCTTTGGGAAATACTTTGTGAAATCGTGTTATTGACATACTTCACATATGATAGAGATGATGTCTTCAAATGAATTTGGTCATTCCATGGTGATAGTGATGGTGGACATGGATTCCCCCTCCTTGGGCAAGTCTAACTCATAGATTTGGAAACCTTCGTTCACTGAGAGAGTCTTATGTCTTATACTTTGTGAAATGGTGTCTTGAACATACTTCACATATGATACAGTTGATGTATTAAAATGAATTCGGTCGTTCCATGGTGCTAGTGATGGTGCACATGGATTTCCCCTCCTTGGGAAATTCTAACTCAGAGACTTGGAAACCTTCGTTCACTGAGAGAGTATTATTTATTTCATCCCATGCATCCCACCATGTGGTGATCAACCTGATTATCTAAACTTCTGTCAATTTCTTCCATGATCACCTGTCAATATTCATCAAGGTTATGCTTTGTTCTATCATCATTCATCACTTCGATCATGTTTCTATGTTATATAATAACCCCCTAACTATTGAGCCATCATCTCTTAAGATGTCACATATCCAATCCAACAATTTTCATCACCTTTTCCCTGAGTTTCCAACCCAATTTCCTCTTTGTCGCTCTTGTTGTTCATTGAGGGCATGGAAAAGAGGGTTTGTCACCATTTTTGGCCTTCCAGTTCATGATCGGTCGCTCTATCTATGTTTTTAGGGAGTGATTGAGCCTAGAATCTCCCATATTTGGACTTGGTTGCGATGGATGAGACCTCCCGTTGATTTCTCTGGGTTTTGGCTTGAGAAGGCTTCCATTATGAGCTCGAATATCTTATCCAACTAACCATATAGCCTTATCCATAAATCCCAATAAGAACCAAGTCATTTCCCATGGGAAGGGGGAGGAAATAACTAGTAAACTTATGCTACTAATTTTCCTACCAGATTTGGGAAACAAACTTAGATAGATATTGTTGCATCAACTTCTCCATTTGTAGGTTTTATTGTTACTTCAGTAATTAATAGAAGGTGTACTGGATGTTTCCCTCTATTAAATTATGTACTTGTTTACTTATATTCATTTGGATAAACTTAATAGAATATGTGTTATAATCTATTAGTAGATTTATCATTGATTTGTATGCATCTACTTTGATCTTGGAAAGGATATTGTTACATTGTGTGCAAATCGTTGTCTCTTGGAGTGGAAATAATATTTTCACAATAAATCAACCAGGAGCGTGCAAGGAAAAACTTTGGAAATCAAGTATGCATCTTCATCATAAATACTCCTAGTTATCTTTCTCACGTATATCAGATTTTTAAACTCGTGTAGATTTCATCTCTCTTTCTATCTTAGGTATAGGAAGAACCTAAGGGAGATCAGCTCCTACAGGGCTCAAAATCCCTACAACAGATTGGCGATCATACTAGGGAATTCCCTATATGTAATTTTCTTCCTTCTTTATGTATTGTGTTTCTAATAATATTCATCCACTTAAGTGTCTTGATCTTATTTCCATCCTTCGTTGAATTCTTTCATGATTCTTGTCGAAGAAACCTCTACCTTGGATATGATAGATCTCACCCAAATATAGCCTTTTTTCCTTTTCTTTGTTTTGGTCGTAACTTCTCGATGCACACAGAGAAATCCAATACCCCTTGGTCGCACTTTTCCTTCCTTGGGGGAGTGACCATCCCTTCTCTTAGTCTAACCATGAGCGACCAAACCTTTTGGTCGCCATGTCCCTCTCACTAGGGAGTGAGCAAGTCGCTATGTCTCCCTTTCTAGGGAGAGACCATCTTTTGAAGCCCTTTTTTGGAGAATTATCCTGCAAAAAACTTATCCAGATCCATTTCTATTGGTCTCCTTCAACACTCTAGACCTATCTTAGGCATGTCTCACTGATTTTACTTGAAATTATTTTGAAATTTATGAAATGTATCTTCTCCTTTTCACCTTCTCATGTGATTGATGTGTACAACCAAGATCATCTAGTCTAATCCCCTTAATTAAGTAGAAGGCTATTCACAGTTGTTTGAGAAGATTCTTTCATAAAATTTGTCATTTTATTGTGCAAGTATCTTTTCTATTAGTTTGAATGCTTGTTGTTCCCCAATCATTTGGAGAACCCTTCAAACTATTATCTAGACTTGAGAAATTTTGTGTGTTTAATATTGCATGTTTGGTTTTTTCTTCCGACTTTTGCATTCATTGCAGAACATTGGTGAAAGTTGAAGAATAATTTTCATTTCAATTTCATATAGTTTGAAAAAACAAAAAACAAAAAATATTGTATTTGGAGTACATTAGAATGTGGTTGAAACACTTTGTGTTTGGTTAGGAATTTTGGAAATCATCTAATAAGTTTGGCTAGAAAATTGTCCTTTCCTCTCACTTGCAAGAATAAATTAAATCATTATGCATTACTATGTTCTCCCACATAAGAAGAAAATAGAAAACTACTCTTCTCCCTCCCATAAATAGGATTCATAGAAAAGAAAATTCTTGAAATTTCATTCTTTTGCACCTATTTGGAGTCGATTCCTTTCACCTCATGAGTTTCACTTCCATGCAACCCTTTGAGCAAAAAACAACTTTAAAAATGAACATGTGTTAATAAAATTTCCTAGACTTTTATTTTCTAAGAACACCAACAATAGTCTAGGTTTAGGGTCTTTGGATTAAGATAAGTGAGCAAATTTTCCAAGACCACAAAAAAAAAGCCATAGAATACTAAAGAGCGCTTAAATCCAACTTTCATATAGGCATAGTTGAGAATCCCCTCTCACATAGGGGCTACACATGAGGTCACATGCGGATGGGAAACAAAGATTACCCCTTCGAGGCTTAACCAAACGTAGTGGAACGATATTATATTTGGGGTTGTTCTTGAGAATCAGTTGCTTCCATTTGGTATTGGAACTTCATGAATCTAGAATTCATTCGGAGTCCTTTGGATATTTTTTTGGTCCTCTTGTTCTCAGTCCTCTCGAGGAATTTCAAAATTGATATCATGCCCATACTTTCAAACCTGACTGTCGAATGTACCCACTTGGAGGCTTCCTTCGAGTTGGTGACCTTAGTTTCCATAATATTTATGGATTTTACAGAAGGTGACGATGAAGGAGAGTCTTCACTACACCTGGATTAGATGTTGGTCAAACTCACTCGGGCTCCTTAGAGGGAAACCCACGAATAAACCATTGGGGAGCTTGCACGAAGGTGTAAGTTTGTTAAGCAGGCCACCAATGTAACTAATCCACCCACTTAACCCTGCCCCTTCGCACATGTTCCCGCGGTGTTGGATTTCATCACCAACTAGTGAGCTCATAGCTAGAATCTTTGGATTGTTTTCTTGATTCCTAGATTTCTTAGTGCATGCTATTTGTTTTCTTGATTCCTAGATTTCTTAGTGCGTGCTGTTTGTTTTCTTGATTCCTAGATTTCTTAGTGCGTGTTGTTTATTTTATTTAGTTGGCCTTAGGAATTTCATTGTCATAATTCAATCCTAGCTGATCAATACCTATGTAGGTCTTAGAGGATGAAAGTTTTTCCTCCTCTACATTACGAACCCTTGCCTCCCAACTCACCCAAATACCATCCTCGATAGGAACTCGACGAGGAAAACCACTCTGAATCTGGAAGTATTTTTACCCCTTTGATCGACCGTCTAGAAGGAATCTCTTTTCAAGAATTCTTTTTCCCTCCTGTCAATCCACCCTTGATAGACCCTTTTAGTCCCATCCACCACAAGAAAAATATTCTAGAGAACCTAAACTTGATACCGATTATGTTCGTCTACCATGTGTACCTTACGAAGAAGTCGTGAAAATGGAATCCCAACAACTCCACTAGTCAGAAGGTATGCCACTACTAGTTTCTGATCCATCTAATCCTATCCAGACTCCTAAGCAATCCTTTGGGCATGACATTTTAAATTGATTAGATGCAACTGTTGACTCAGCTTTTAAACTCTTGCAATGAGATCTATCACATGCCTCTTCACACACCCCTCATCCCCCCATATCTGGCATCTCCCACATGTTTCAAAAATTTTCCCCTCATCCCTCCCCTATCCACTCGACATTACAATAGGCTCAATTGAACGTCATCACAACCCAAACATCGACGTTGAAATATGTATCACAAGTTGTCCCAACCATATTACCACCACCTTCAAGAGACAAACCTTCTACACCCCCCATTAGAGGGAAACCTTTATTCATGGATGATTTTAGGGGCTAAATTTTTCTCATGGGATAATTTTCCATGGTTTTTCCAAAAATGAGATTTTCTATTTTAAAAATGATTCGCCTAAATTCTATAGGATAAAATTATTTTACCTTAAAAATCACCAAAATTTTATAAACACTATATAAAATCCTTAGAAATTTTTATATTTTTACAAAAATATCGCCAAACATTTATAGTTGGCATATGAAGGATTGGTAAGATTCACCAAGGTTTCTACATTTTAAAATAAATTTCCATCCTTAAAATCATCCTTGCCTTTATTTACCCCATTGTTCTTAGGAGGTGATCCCAACCTTTTCAGACAACAACCTTTGATAGGAGGATTTCCTCCCAAGGAAGTCAACTAATGGGTTTCAGACAACAAAAATCTATGAGCCAACCTTTCACTGGGGGAAAACCCCTGTACTTAGGGAAAATATCTAGTCAACATCTAGCCGAGGGGAAACCCTCGACTTACAGATCATTTTCAATGGGGGCATACCTTCCCATCAGGATCCAACCTTTATTTGACTAGCGGAAACACCCACAGGGGGGAAACCCCCAGCCACATGGCCATACTTTCTCTGGGGGAAAAAATCAACTAGGGGGAAACTCCCAAAAACTGAAAAATAATGAACATGGTGCCAAACTATTCCTTCTACCACCAACCTACTATTTGGCCACCCTTACCTAGGAATAAAAAATATTGTATGGAACCAACATCAACAGCCCTCCAATCCTACAATTTCCACTCAAACAGGAGGAGGACCACCCTATGGTGGCGTTCTTCATGGAGGACCACCCCGTGGTGGAGGGGGAACACCCTATGGTGTTGGACCCCCTAGAGGACCATCCCATGGAAGAGGACCCCCTAGGGGACCACCCTATGATGACGAACCTTTTGGATGACCACCCTATAGAATAGGACCCCCTGTGGGACCACCCTATGGTGTAAAACCTCCTGGAGGACCACCCTATGGAAGAGGACCCCCTCAGGGACCACCCTATGGAGGAGGAACTCCTGGAGGACCACCCTATGGAAGAGGACCCCCTGGAGGAGGACCTCTAGAAAATCCCCCCCATGAAGGAGGACCATATCACCAACCTGCATATGTCAAAAAACAACTCTTGTTCTTGGAAACTTTAGATTTTCCAGATATTTCAAGGTTGACTAATGACCCCATACGCCATTCCCCTTTCCCGCCCCCCATTCCTGCTAAAATTCCATCCAATATTCTGAAATTCAATGAAAAAACTGGAGAAGATCCAAATAATCACATAATGGCTTTTCGTCTATGGTGTTTTTTAGCACCAGGAGTCACTTTTGGATTGCAACGGGAGTAAGCCTGATACCCATCAGTTTATATGTCACAGTTTTATTTAAGGGGTGATTAGATGGGAGTAAACTCGGAACAATATCGTTCAAGTCATAAAACTAGACCAAGAAATGCATGAATAGGTGAGGTCTCATATCTAACTTCAATCAGTAAGTGTAGTAAAGGGTGAGTAGGTGAACAAAAAATAAAGAAAAGCTTTGGATGCAAGCTCATCTTGACCAGACCTTCAGACACTAGGATATGACTTGAAATTCACAGCTAAAACAACACAGTGATCAAACCTTCATCATGACACTATGATAAAAAATCAACTGGATCTCCCATGCCTAAGTTACTTAGTGTAGAAAGAAGAGAGGTAATGTGAGGAACTAGTTAAAACTAGTTGCAGTGACACCATGATCGAACCTCTAGAACAATGACAAAACTACTCCTGACTGGATCATCCATGCCCAAGCGTTCTAACACATGAGATATAGAGAGATGGAAAGGAGCTGATTGTCATTAAATGCGAAGTCTCAGAATACCATATATAACCAGAGAACTAGAGGTATCAGTAAACTTTACAATCGGGATCTTATATCTACCATCGATAGATACAAAAATGGAAAAATGCCTATACAAACTTGGAACTGTCTCGGACTCCCTGAAACACCATCATGTCAGCATATCAATGCTTGACATTGAGGAGCTTCTTTTTCAGGCTACGCATGTAGACGTTGGGCAGACTACCTATGCAGTCTTCTGATGGATGCGATCTTTGTCAAAAAGGACTGACAGTCACCTCTGCACTTTTCTTTTCCTGAATTTCAATTTAAGGGAGAAGACAATGTCTCACACACCTTCTACATTTGCATTAACTGATTCCCAATATTTGGAAATACTCTGGTCAACTTTTCTCCTACAAGACATGGCAGTCTCCCTTTGGCTTCTTCTGCTTTGCTGGGAATCTACGAGGAGGCCCTGTCTGCTAACGTGGATGAGGATAACACGGGGCACATGACACAAAATTGTTTAATGGGGGGAAACATAGGAAGTGACAATTTAATCTGCGTGGCATGGGAGTGAGCAAAGGGGAGTCCATGTTGACGGGCATGGCGAAGGGAAAGCGATCAGGTGGACGAGTGGTAAAAATTGTGGACGCTGAGGTGGAGGTAACAGGTGATGGATACATGGGGGTACAGGTGTCAGAAGAAAGAGGGACAAAAGAAAAGAGGACATGACACTTGGAAAGGTAGAGGAAGGGTGTATGGTGCTAACTTGTCGAGGAAAGAGGATGTGATGGAAAAGGGAGAGTGAAGGAAGTCAGTTAGGGAGGATATGACTGGGAGTGAGAGACACATGGTAGGAGGTGAGAGGACAATGAGAGATGTCAAGACGGTGATAGGTCGGGAAGACGATGAGTGGGGGAAAGATGGAAGGATAGGACTGGCAGTTGGGCTTGGGAGGCAGGTGTCAGGATAGCGAGGGGGCCACATGAGAACTGGTTAATTCTAGACCCCCCTATGTTAAAGGAAGAAGAGCAAGGGGGCTCCAGGATTGGACCTCAACCAAATATATGGGTACTTTAATCCCAATTGTTTAAACTTGTGCGACACCATATCAGACCCCCCCCCATGCTAAAGGAAGAAAGACAGGGGGGGTCCAGAATTGGACCTTGTCCGTAGATCTTGGTGCATGGATCATAGTCGCCCAGATCTACGCCCATTTTAAATCATACGCGCCTGCTCACGAAACTTAGGACACGTGGGTTTTCGACCCACTTTGTCATTTTTTCTGCCAAAGGGGGAATTCGCTAGGAAAACATCCTCCTTACAACATTAGGTGATAACATCAGGATCCATGGGAGATGGTACACCCCCTATGGGCTCCCAATAACTCCTTTTGTAGCTTCAATGCCTTGTTGTTGGGCAACAGAGTCCCTTATTGAAACAAAACACAAACATAAAACAATATTTACAAAAACAGAGGAGTTGTCTAAGGCTCAAACAAAACATTTCTTTAGGAAATGCCCATTCACAGGGCCATTAAAAACCTCCTCGCCTTCCAAGTCCTGCAACCTGTAGGTGTTATTTAAAAATACTTCAGATATTTTGAAGGGCCCAATCTAGATGGCTTCAAACTTGCTGTGTTTACCTCTATCATGTCTGGGTGCATCCCATTTAAGTACCTGATCTCCCAACTGGAAATATTATTTCCTGACCTTCATGTCAAAGGCTTTCTTGATCCTCTACTGATGATCATGAGCTCTGTCCATTACTTGCTCTCTGGTCTACTACACTTCCATTAGTTGATAAATTCTTCTAATCATATGGTTTGGCTCCCCTTCATAATCTTGAAAGAATTTGGCTACAGGTAGTGCCAACTGAGTAGGAAACACAACTTGTTTCCCATAAACAAGATGGAAAGGAGAGGTTCCTAAAGACCTCTTGGTTGTCACTAGATCAGCCTACAGAGAAAATTTGAGCTTTGAATCCCAGGCCTTCTTATTATCTTCCAACAATATTTGAATGAGCTTGATCAGGCTTTTATTGGAAGACTCTACCAGTCCATTTCCTTGAGGATAATAGGGGGTGGAATGAATCAGTTAAATCTCAAACTACTCACAGAACTTAACCAGATGCTCATACCTAAAAGAGGCAGCATTATCAGTGACAATTCTGTTGGGGAAGCCAAACCTTTCTATGATGTCTTCCAGGAATCCAATGATTACCTTATGAGAAGCACTCCTAGTGGGGATATCCTCTATCCATTTGGTGAAATAATCCATTGCAGTTAATATCCACTTATGTTGACTACTTGAAGTAGGATGAATCTCTCCAATGAAGTCCAACCCCCATTGTTGAAAGGGTGTTGCCACTACTACAGGCTTTAGTGGCAGAGATTTGAGCTACTGCTTTCCTGAGAATTTTTGGCATTTGATGCAGGCTTTGACCTCTCTGCAGACATCAACAAATAAGGTGGGCTAGTAGTACCCATCCCTGAGAATTTTGTGGGATGTGGTTTTCCAGAAATGTTGTCCCCCACATAGGCTGCTATGGAAATAAAACGTCATTTTCTGGGCCTCCTGTGGGTTCATACACCTCAAAAACACCCCTAAAGGGTCTCTCCAATACAAGACTCGGTCAATAAGGCAATATTTGACTACTTTGCGCTTTAAATATCTTTCCTTACTCTTCCCCATTTCATCAGGGGGCTTTAATTCTAGCAGAAAATATATAATATCTCTATACTAGGTGCCCTCTACTACTGTAGGACTATATTGAGGATTGCCATTAGACAATTCAACCTGTTGTTTTTCTGAGAAATCATTGATGAAGTTAACCCCCAAGGCTATGCAATTGGATTCATCCAACAACTTGGCTAAACCCTTCCCTTTAACCAACTTGGTGGGCTTAATCTCCAGATCAAATTCAAGGATCTTGGCAATCCATTTACCCCTTTTCCCATCTATGTCAGGCTGTATGAGAATGTCCTTCACAGAGACTGAAGGAACATATGCAATAACCTTTGAGTGAAAGACATAGACTCTAAAAAATTTGAGAGCCTTCACCAAGGCAGAAGACTATTTCTCCATGATTTCATACCTGAATTCTGCATCTCTTAATGCCTTACTGAAGAAGGAAATGGGTTTCTCTCATCCTTCCTCATTTATCTGCAATAAAACCATTTCTACTGTGTTAAAAGAAGAAAAATAAAAAATCAGGAAGTCCTTGGAATAATCAGGACTGATCAGCACAGGTGCCTTAGTCAATGCCCTTTTTGTTTGAACAAAGGATTCCCTGGGTTTAGTGGTCCATTTTACTTCATTTCCCTTTCTGAGCATAGTTGTGATGTGCTTCACCAACTCAGCAAAATTTGAGACAAACCTCCTCAAAAAGTTAATCTTTCCCCAAAAAATTGGGACTTCTTTTCTAGACCTGGGAAGTGGTAAGGCTTGAATTGCCTCCACCCTGCTGGGATCAATTCTCACTCCCTCTGCTGATACTATATGGCCCAACAATTTTCCCTCCTTCATGGCAAAGAGAGACTTCTTGGGGTTTAAGGAGAGGCCAAACCTTCTGCATTTCAAGAAAACCTTCCTTAAGTGACAACAGTGCTCCTTGTCAGATCTGGAGAAGACTGTGATGTCATCTAGATAAATCACCATGAACTGATCTTTCTCCCCAATGAAGGCTATGTCCATGGCTCGCTGAAACATTGCCCCTGCATTCATCAATCCAAAGGGAATTTTGGCATACATGAATGTGCCCCAAGGAGTTGTGAATGTTGTTTTATCCCTGTCTTCAAGAAGAATCGAGATCTGATTGTAGCCAGAAAATCCATCGATCATTGAGATTATGGATGCCCCTATTACCCTCAGCAATATGTGTTCCATCTTTGGTAAAGGGTAATTGACCTTCTTTGAGCTTCTGTTTAGATTTCTAAAATCAAAATAGAGTCTGATCTCTCCACTCTTCTTCCTTACTAGAACCAGGTTGGCCACCCATTTAGAATATCTCAAAGGGACAATGATTTGGGCATCCAACAGTTTCTTTACCTCCCTTTCCATGACAAGAAAAAGCATAGGATTAATCTGTCTTAGTTTCTTCCTGAATGGAATGGCCTCCTCTTTCAATGGGATCTTATGGTCAATGAAATTTGTGTCATATGTCTTGAGGTCTTCATAGGTCCAAGAAAACACATCAGCAAATTCTTTCAATAGCTTATTGTATTCTTCCCTCTTCTCCTTTGACATGCTGCTTGATAGCTTGACAAGATTGGGATCCCTTTATGTGCCAATATTGCACTCAGCTACATTGGCATCATCCCTCAGACTGTTTCCCTCTACTGCCACATAATTTCTATCAAATAACCTTTCCAAAGGAACCAACCCCTTAGAAATATGATTGTTGGGCAGCTGAACAATATGATGATTAGAAATTTTATTGAGAAACGTATCTGTGTGAGAGTCTTCTCCTGACGCAGAGTCTTGATCAATGTGCAGTGCTAAAAATTCTTCAACAGTCTTTAGGAACCTATTGATCTCAATATCATCCTCAAAAACCTTCCAATGCTTGACATTTTCAGGTATGGAGGGCCTGTATTTTACTTCTATATCATATCTAAGTTTGGGTAGCAGAGGAAATCCGAAATTGCTTGCTGAAACAACCAAAAAACCAACTATTGTATTCTCCTCTCTAGGGATGAATGAAATATTAAAATCCAAGAAGAAACTGTCAATGAGGTCCCATATTTCATTCCTATAGCTCCTGAGCTAAGGGTGTTTGGCCTGATAGCTATTTCTGACTTGCTGGGTGATCAACTCAGCATCTCTGAACACTGATATTTTTTTAATTCCCATGTCCTTTGCATCCCCCAAAACTAACACAAGAGCTTCATACTCTACCACATTGTTGGTATCTTCAAATTCTAATTTGTATGACAGAGAAATGGTTTGTTGAGAAGGGGAAACAACAACTATTCCAGCTCCAACACCATATTTAGAGGAAGCCCCATCAAATAACATTTTCCACATAAAAGTAGTTGAAGGAGAATCCTCCTGGGAGCCAATTGGTTGCTTTCTGAGTTGAAGGGGAGTCTCAGGCGTGTTGGTCAGCTGCAACAAGATGGATCCCAAATTGGTGTCAAGGGAAAATATGGGATGATTGGTGGGGTTTGCCTCATCACTGATAATGTAGGCCAACTGAGCTTCTCTGTACAATATTCTGTGTTCGCCTCCAAATACTGGAATGGTGGCATATGTGAGGTCCATCTGTAATGTCTCTCTAAGATTTTTAATCCAAGATCTTGACAGTAGCATGCCAAAATTGGGAGGAACATTAGCTACCACAATGTCCATGACCACCCTCTTCATGGGCAGCTGAAACAATGATACTACCATATCTTTTATGACACCAAGACATTGCACTCTCCTTGAATTAAAGGAGTACAAACCATGGTAAGCCTTTGTGACTTCCAGTCCCAACTCTTCCATGATTGTTTTGGGCATGAGGTTATGGGATGCCTCAGAATCCATTAGACAATTATGCAGCACCTTATCATGTATATTTAGGGATGTGTATAAGGGAGGGGATGAATCATCTCTATCTTCTACCATAGGGCCTAGGATGACTACTGGATTTTCATCCTGGAGGTTGATTGAGTCTGTGGAATGGTAAGATGGATCAGGCTACAAAATCTTAGAGAGGGATTTTTTGAATCTTCATGTTTGGCCAGCTCTGAAATGGGCACAGTAATTCTAATTTTTTGAATTTCATGTTCAAAGCTAAAGGAGGGAGGAGGCTTTTGAATTTTCCTTACCTCTGAGACAGGATCTTTGGTTATTGGTGAGAGATTTTGAGCTTTCATTTCTTTGGTGATATTTGTTGCTTGTTTAGAAGGCTTCTCTTCCATGAGGGGTTGATTAGACTTCTCTTCTTTCTTCTTTGACCTAAGGTTATATTTATTGGGATTTCTATAATTGGTTTTCTCCCCCTTACTCATCTCATTGATTTGACTATTCATAAGGGATTCTTCATATGCAAATTGAGTCAAATGGGCAAAAGAGGAGTTGTCTCCAAAACAATGGAGTTCAGGATCAAGCTCATCTATCTCCTCTCCTTATTCATGAGCAACAAGGTTATTTTGGAGAGGGGTTTGAATTCTATGATCATCTATGTCTATGTTCCTTTGCTCCCTTGGAATCATCTGAGGAACATTGTTATTTGGCCTCTTGAAGTTTCCTTTGTTATCAATGTTTTGGGGATTTATGTATGTCTTCTTCCCCTCAAATTCCATCTTCTCCATTTCTGCAGTTAAGGAATTCACCATCTTGGTCAATTCATCCACTTGGGGGTGAGCTATAGAAGAACCAACGGTTGAGGCCTCAGAATTTTCTTTCCCTCTGTCTCTGTTAGACTTGCTCCTGAGCCTGTTAACTGCCAACGCATTGGATTCTACTTCTGGGGATGCATATTGCAAGTTAGCCAAGGAAGTAGCTCTTCTTTCTCTGAGTAGGAGGAAGAAATCAGGGTCAAAATCACTAGAATTAGTAATTTTTGCAGAGGATTTTGAGGGTTTTATATCAGCGAGGATCTTATTGTACATCTTATTGAATATTTTGGAGAAGTCAAAGACAGAATCTCCTTCCTTTTTTTTTAAGGACCCAAACTCTATCATGTAATACATGAAATATTTTTTATCTCCCCACTGTCTTAAGAAAGCATTATCTAGGGCTTCAATTCCAACAATAGATCTAGGGGTCAATCCCCTGAACCATTTCCTAACCTCCCCATCAAGGATCTCGATGAAAACTCTCATCCAAACATCTTCATTTTCAATGTTTAGGTTGTCTGCATAACTGTAGAGAGAAGCAAGGTGATCTTCAATATTTATGTCTTCCTCTCCAGTGAACTTAGGTGTGTATTTGAGATAATCGCCAACAGGGAGAGCATTCGAGGGCTGGGGTAGAACGAGAGGGGCATACCTCACAACCAATATGGCATCCATTCTATTTATAGGGGGGTTAGCACCTTCCATAGGGATATTAGGTGGAGGAGAACTAGGAGGAGAAGGTGTTTGGACAGGGGAAATTGGAATAGAGATTGCAGGAGGGAAAGGAAACAACAGAGGATTCAGAGAAAAGGCTATAGGGCTTCAGTCAACAGAGGCTTCTCTCTCTGTAGTAGTAGAAACATTAATAGGAGGAGGGGTGGTAAATCTTAGAGTGGGAAAAAATTTTATGGTCCTGGGTCTAGACCAAGGAACAACTTCAGGGGAGAAAGGAGTGACAAGGATTTCTCCCTCCGACACCAGACCAGGAGGGGAAAAATCAACAGGAACACTCCTGAAGTTTAAAGTTATGGAAACTCCAGCAGTAGGTATGACAAGGGTGTGAGGTGTTGATACTGAGAGGGGGGTGAATCAGTATCCAGTACAATTTAAAAACCTTTTTCAACTTATACTTAAGCCATTCAATTATATCCAATGATCAATGAACAATAGTATAAGAGTTACACCAATACACCACAATACACCATGCACAATA
>JZKD02S0558343.1:20392-54234 GCA_000966675.3 Picea glauca | reverse complement strand
AAACTTTACATTAAATCATCACCATCAACCAATCATCACATAGAACCTGATAATGCTTTCTGAGAATTCTTCAATTTATGCAATTATTCAATTCTTGGAGTACTCTGATCCTGTATATAATGTTACTCAATGTATTCTCTAAAACTCCTCTAATTTTCACTCCTTGAATCCTCCGCAAAAAGAGGTTATAGAAAGAATGGTAGACTTTATTCAATTCTGGTCTGTTCAAAAGACCCAACGTGTACAGCATGACCCACGCTCAATATTTAACATCTGATTCTGAAACTCGCACACAAGAAACTAAAGTCCGTACTCTTTCCAATGGAAGTGGTCCCACTGCATTTGTATTCTTTATGAAAAAGTTATGACTATTTTACCCAGAACACCTGTTTATTGACTAGTTTCAGGACTGGTCACAAACCCTATATTCCACAGAGTGTATCTCTATAATTATAGCGAATAAAGAGCTGAAATTTTTACCAGAGGTACCTTGATATGTCTTCTCAATACCATAGCAATTTCACCATATGAATCGTTCTATAAAAAATTTTATAGAAAAAATGGTAAGATGACCTGAAAATAACATACCTTAGAACACATCACCAAAAGGCTTCATCCTCCCTTGAAATCCAACCTTCTTTTACTTCTTCTTCCCTCTGAAATTCGACTTGTATCAAATGAATGTATAATGATATTTATTTATACCATTTATGTCACTTCCTTTTAACATCAGAGCCGACCTGACACTTTCTTATTTTGTAATTATTTTCTTTAATTATTTTTAGGGCCTACATGTACTTCCTTTTTCAATTCACTTTGTCATCTTCAAAAATTTATTTCTCCTCAACCATGAGGATCCATGTGATGTGCCACATACCAACGGAAACAGCATGATGTATACTATCCATTCATGGGTGTTGTATATGCATGTGCATTTTCCTTCATGTCCAAATACCTTTACCAATCTTGCGGTCCAAAACCCTTGACTAGGGTTGACATCAATGACAGCAATCAATCTTCCAACATGAGGAGAAAAAAAAGGAGTTTCTACAGAAGAAGATGGGAGATTATCAGAAGCACATGGTTCAGCAATAGAAGATTCTTGGTGAGAGGCCTTTTCCTTTTTGATAATATTCTCTGGGTCAGCTTCAGGCGTAGCTAGAGGCAGTTGTGAATGAGACCGCGTGTGTCTTCCTCAGGAAGCCACAACTAAAACATAATATCTGCCACAGTGGAGTCATCACAATGGAGTTGCCAGGTGAACAATAGTAATCTTGTATGGCTCTAATACTTGATGGACCTTCGGAATCAGAGGCTCAATGTCGTTCAATCCCAGTGAAAATATTCAACTTCGTCCCTAGAAATGACACCAGAAATGTTAGCGCCAGGAGTCACTCCTAGATTGCAGCAGAAGTAAGCCTGATACCCATTAGTTTATATGTCACGGTTTGATTTAAGGGGTGATCGGATGGGATTAAACTTAGAACAATATCGTTCAACTCAGAAAACTGTACCAAGAACTGCATGAATAGGTGAGGTCTTGGATATAAATTCAATCAGTAAGTGTAGTAAAGGGTGAGTAGGTGAACAAAAAATAAGGAAAATATCTGGATGCAAGCTCAGCTTGGACCAGAGCTTTAGACACTAAGATATGACTTGAAAGTCATAGCTAAAACAACACGTTGATCAAACCTTCATCATGATGCTATGATAACAACTTGACTAGATCTCCCATGCCTGAGTTACTTAGTGTAGAAAGAAGAGAGGTAACATGAGGAACTGGTTAAAACTAGTTGCAATGACACTATGATGAAACCTCCATCACAACGAAAAAACTACTCCCGACTGGATCATCCATGCCTGGGCGTTCTAACACATGAGCTACAAAGAGATGGAAAAAAAATGATTGTCATTAAATGAGAATTCTCAGAATACCATACATAACGAGAGAACCAGAGGTCTCAATAAACTTTAAAATAGGGAGCTTAGATCTACCATCGATAGATACAAAAATGGCAAAAATGCCTACATAAACTTGGAGCTGGCTCGGATTCCCTGAAACACCATCATGTTAGGAGATCAATACTTGAAACTGAGGAGCTTCTCTTTCAGGATACACATGCAGATGTTGGGCAGAATGCCCATGCAGTCTTCTGATGGACGTGATCTTTGTCAAAAAGGACTGACAGTTACCTCTACGCTTGTCTTTTACCAGCTTTCCATTTAAGGGAGGAGATGATGTCTCACCCACATTCTGCATTTACATTAACTGATTCTAAGGATTTGGAAAGACTCTGGTCAACTCTGCTCCTGTAGGACATGGCAATCTCCATTTCATTGTTGTTGCTTTGTTGGGAAGCTATGAAGCCATGTCTGCTGACGTGGATGAGGATAACACGAGGCACATGATACAAAATGGTTTAATGGGGGGAAACACAGGAAGTGACGATTTAAACTGTGTGGCATGGGAGTGAGGGGAGGGGAGGCCCAGGCATGGATGAGTGGTAAGAACTATGGACGCTGAGGTGGAGGTAACATGTGACAGGGATATGGGGGTACAGGTGTCAGGAGAAAGAGGGATGAAAGAAAAGAGGACACGACACTTGGAAAGATAGAGGATGGGTGTATGGTGTTGACCTGGTGAGGAAGGAGGATGTGATGGCGAAGGGAGAGTGAAGGTAGTCGATTAGGGAGGAGATGACTGGGAGTGGGAGACACACGATAGGAGGTGAGAGGACAATGAGTGATGTCGAGACAGTGACAGGTCAGGAAGATGATGAGTGGGGGACAGATGGAAGGATAGGACTGGCGGGTGGGCTTGGGAGGCAAGTGTCAGGATAATGAGGGGCCCGCGTGAGAACCAGTTAATTCCAGACACCCCACCCCCCTATGTTAGAGGAAGAAGAGCAAGGGGGGTCCAGGATTGGACCTCAGCCATAGATCTGGAAGATTTAATCCCAACCGTTCAAACTTGTGCGGAACCATATCAGACCCCCCACCCTACGCTAAAGGCAGAATGGAAGGGATGGTCCGGAATCAGACCGCATCCATAGATTTGGGTGCATGGATCACGGCCGCCTAGATCTACGCCTATTTTAAATCATACGCACCTACTCACAAAACTTAGGACAAGTGGGTTTTTGAACCACTTTGTCATTTTTTCCACCAAAGGGGGCATTCGCTAGGAAAACATCCTCCTTACAACATTAGGTGATAATAGTGTTCTTTTAATTCCTTGATGGATGACTCTATTCGCTTACAAAGTTTCCAGCGAACGCTCATAGGATCGACAGTTAAATGGTATATAGAACTATTGCGGAAATCCTTTGGCAACTTTAATTCCCTTTCCATGGAATTTTCAACACACTTTGAATCACCTATCCGCTATGTGACTGCTTCCGATCTCTTAACCTCATTACACCAATCAAATTCCACCCATATTTCAGATCACATTCATGAGTGGAGGCATTGACAATGATTAATCAAAGACATAATGCCAGATCAATTATTAGTTGATTGGTTCACAAAGTCTCTTTTTCCACCTACATCTCGAGACGTCACCATGGGAGGCATTGTTACCAAGGAACAAGCTATCAGTTGAGCCCAGTATTTAGATTTGGTATACTCTTAATTGGGCACGTTATACAACATAATTCCTAACAATCCTCGATCGTCAAATGATCAAACCAAACCGGCACCTGGACCCCATGACCATTGTATGATCGATCATGTTTCCACATATACAACTGGTCAGATGACTGGGAAACATAACCAATCGACTAAATCTACCAATCCTAGCTCATATGTCCATACTAGCACTCCAAATAAGCCCTCTGCCCAAACCTCTGAGGTTAATACAGTGCAATCAACCGCGCCCAAAAACCCACAGCAATCTAGAGGAAAAAAGAAGGGTAATAATAATAAGAAAAATAAAATATCTTCTAAGCAGTCGGACCCCAGAACCCAAGAAAACAATGTTGAGGGTAAAAGAAAATGAAAGGCCAAATATCCCAGCATGATTTGTAAAGAGGATCATTTCAACAAAGATTATTCTCATCTCACTGAAATTCATCAATATATCAAGCAAGGCACATCCTCTTATACACTTGTAGTTTTAACAAATCCTTTCCCCCGCCAACAACAACAAAAACACATCGTGCAAATTCTAGAACCCCCACTAGGGGGAAACCTCGAATACCCATCAATAAACATCTTGATAGTTAAATCTAGATACATATCTACTAGATCCAAGAATTATGATTCTCCAAAAAGTAATTCTTTATCCAAGGCTCCCCCCTCAGCCACCCCACCCAATGGCTCTATCACACTATAGAATCCAACTATCGAACTTTCCCTATGCCCTCCAAAGGGAGTACTTCGTCGAACTACACATAATCCTAATGCTCGAGCAGCCAAAAAATATAGTATAGTAGAAGGTCTATCCCAAGCCTCTTGTGCCATGTCAGCACTAGAAGTAATGCAATCCTGCCCTATGTAGTGTAAATCTTTATTATCATCCATTGGTGGAATTGACCTTGTAGAATCCAATGTTATTTCCTTCGACACGAATTGCAATGAATCTTTCCTATCACACCAATTATAATTACAAATCATTGTCTGATATCTTAATAAAAGTATTTTCCAAACAGTGCTTGATGAAGGCACCGCAACCTGCACCATGTCCTTGACATATTGGAAATATCTTGGTTCTCCCCAACTTACCACATCAGAAACCATCCTTAAATATTTTGATGAACATTTTTTCAAACCCCACAGAATTCTCCCCTCATTACCCGTTGAACTTGCAGGAAAAACCGTTTTGGTAGAAGTCAAGGTGATCGATGCCACACTCAAATATAATTTTCTTTTAGGTCACACCTATTTTTATTCCATGAAGTTTGTTTCGTCTAGTGTCTTTCGACTTGTTAAATTCTCCCATCAAGGGAAGATAGTCACTGTATACCAACTCAATTTTTGTACACCAAATGTGTGAGTCAATCCTAATGCGAATGTCCCTTTTATAAGAGAGTATTCTTCAAGATGTGAAAGCATCAGGGTAGGCTTTTACCCTTTGTTAATGGGGAATTTTCCCCTCCCCCCACCAGACATAACCCCAACCATCTCCATCAATATGATATCTGCAATTACCATTGCACCCATCGATTGCACTAACCCCTGGGTAATCCCTCACCCATCTATTATAGAATCTTATGGAGACACCATGTCACTTTCACAAATTGAGTCGGCATATTCAGTAATACAATCCATAGGAGAATCTTCTGATTCTCATTCTAGTGTCATACTGGATGAGGAACTAGATCAATTTTCCTCTCTCTATTGGGCTACCAATACTTCAACGTCCCATGACTTTCTCAACATCATCTTTCCTTCAGATGAAGACATTATGGAAGTCATGACTTTGCAATATAAACCTTGGGAGGATTCCCATCATCAATCCTCCTTCCTTCCCTTTAGACAGAATAAATAAAACAAAATACAAACCCTCGTCTCGACTTATATTCAAGATCCATCCCTGTTACCTTCTACATCATATCTTATTTTGTCTAAGGAAATTTGGGAAATATTTCCAAAACCATTTCAATCGATATTTCAGTGAAACCTGGGGTTGTGGAAAACATCTATATGGGTGCAAATTGTTCCCATAAATAAATCGAAGATTATACTTCCCTACTCAAATAATTATGTGACATATTCACCTGGTCCTATCAAGAGATGCTAGGAATCGACCCATGAATTGTTGTCCATGAAATTAAAACTTACCCTAGAGCCTATCCCATTCGACAATGGCTTTGCCTAGTTCATCCAAGGAAAGATGCAGAAATTAAAGAAGAAGTTCAAAAATTGTTGATTATTGGTTTTATTTATCCTGTGCCCCTAACTGAATGGGTATCCAACATCATACCAGTTAATAAAAATAAGGGCACCATCCAAGTATGTGTTTATTATAGGAACCTCAACAAGTCATGTCCTAAAGACAATTTCCCTACCCATTTCATCGATAAAATCATCGATGATTGTGTCAAATGTGAAGTCTTCTCATTTATGGATGGCTTCTCCAGCTATAATCAAATCAAAATTACTTCGGAGGACCACAACAAAACCGCCTTTATTTTCCCATGGGGAATTTTCGTATATCGGAAATTACCTTTTGGTCTTAAAAATGTTGGTGCAACATTCCAGTAGGATATGTCTTACGCCTTCCATGACATCAAACATATTGTATAGTCTTACCTCGATTATCTCCCTGCTCAGTCTCCCAAGAGGTATGATAATGTAGATCACCTACTCCAAATCTTCGTACACTATCAATATTGCAACATTCACTTAAATCCACACAAATGCACTTTTTTCGTGGAATCTGATCATTTACTTGGTTTCATTGTATCCAAGTTTGGGATCAAATTTGATCCTCTTAAATTCTAGGAAATCATCGACTTACACCCTCCCAACTCCATAATCCAACTTCAAGGTTTGCAAGGGAAAGCAAAATTCCTTAGACACTTCATTGCCAATTATGATGAAATCACCAAAGGTTTCATGCGATTATTGAAAAAGGGGGTACCTTTTATTTTGGATGAATAGGCCCAATGGTATTTTGATCATTTGAAGCAGGTTATTTCATCTACACCCTTACTCAAACCCCCCAAATTAGAATAAATATTGTATCCTATACTTGGAAATTTTTGGTACCACCATTGGAATGGTATTAGTCTAGATTGACGATAAACACAATGAACATGTTATTTATTATCTCAGTAAGGGATTAGTTGGTGTCGAGCTTCGATATCCCTATGTTGAGAAGTTGGCGTTGGTAGTTGTTTACGCTTTGCAGCGATTTCGACATTATATTATTCTCTAAACCACCAATTTTGTCTCTGACGCGAAACCAATTCAATATATTTTGTCATTCCATATATTGGGGGGAAGATACTTAAAATGGATCATCCTGTTAAAGGAATTTGATCTTGAATTCTCCACCCCTAAATCCCAAAAATCCTCGATTTTCACATAACTAATGATCGATCTTCCCTGAGCCTTTGATGAATCTGTGGTACAAGATTTGTTTCCTGACGAATATTTGTTTTCCTGTCAAATCATCAGATCCTTGGTATGGAGAAATATTGATTTATCTATAGACCCAACGTTATCGGCCCAATTTGTCTAAAGATGATCATCACCACATATGCCAACAATCTCAAAACTATCTCATCATCAATGATACCCTTTATCGTCACAGAGTGGATATGGTGTTATGTCAATGTGTCATCCATTTTGAAGCCAAATGAATCCTAAATGACTACCACTCTAGAGAATGTGGTGGCCATTTCTTTGGTTTAGCCACTGCCCATAAGACTTTATGTGTAGGCTATTTTTGGCCCATAATTTTTAAAGATTGCATTAATACGTACAAAAATTCCACCCCTGTCAAATATTTTCCAAAAACATGCGTGCTCAGCCCACTCATTTACATCCAGTTGTTACAGTGGGCCCATTTTCCAAATGGGGCATTGATTTCACCACCTGTAAATCTCCTTCTGTCGCCGATCATAATTACATTATTGTGGTCGTTGATTATTTCACAAAATGGGCAGAATCCATGCCCACCTATTCTAATGATGCCAATGCTTCCTCTTTGTTTGTATTCAATCATATCATCACACTTTTTGGTGTGCCTAAATCCATTGTGACCGACCATGGATCACATGTTTGCAATAGCATGATGAAATAATTATCTACTATGTTTCATTTTGACCAGGAACACTCATCTCCCTATTACCCTCAAGCAAATGGTCAAGTCAAGTCCATAAATAAGGTACTTAAAACAATGCTCCAGAGAATGATTGGAAAACATAAAACCAATTGGAATTTAATTCTATTCCTGGATTTATGGGCATATCGGACCTCCACTAAAAGAATCGGCAGTTTCACCCCGTTCCAACTTGTCTATGGTTTGGAGGTTGTTTTACCCATTGAATGCGAAATCACATCCCATAATCTAGTTGTCAAACTCCTTCCTGACACTTCTATCGAATAAGAACGACTCCTATATTTATCTCTTCTTGATGAGTGATTTCATGAAGCCATCATGGCCAATGAGTCTCATCATTCTATTTTTGGATTTATGGGCATATCAGACCTCCACTAAAACAATTAGCAGTTTCACCCTGTTCCAACTTATCTATGGTTTGGAGGTTGTTTTACCCATCAAATGCGAAATCACATCCCATAAGCTAGTTGTCAAACTCCTTCCTAACACTTCTATCGAATAAGAATGACTCCTATATTTATCTCTTCTTGATGAGTGATGTCGTGGCACCATCATGGCCAATGAGTCTCATCAAAAGTGCATCAAACACCAATTCTATAAAAAATAATGCCCTCGAACCTTCTCAGAAGGAAATTTAGTTTTGGTCTACAACCAAGACCACGACAAGTTAGTTGCAGGTAAGTTTGAACCTTTATTTCATGGCCCCTATATAATTATATGATTTCTTAAAAAATGATCCTATGAGCTAGCAGACTATCAAGAAAACCCATTATTGGAGCCCTGTAATGGGATCTACTTGAAAAAGTACTATGCATAAGCCTTGCGTTATCTAGTGATTTTGTACCATATGTATTATAGTGTCCTATGGTTGATTGTGTTTTCCCTTTGTATGATAGTCTTTGTCAATCTACTTATCATTCTTAATGCTTGAGTTGCAGATGTCATCGTTTCCCTCACCCTATTTTGGATATGAGGATGGAGCTAGTCGCACCTCCCGAAATATCATTTTTTTTTTCTTGGAAAATCATCTCACCCACCAACAATATAGTCCTCTCTGGAGGAATCTATATCGGTCATGCAATGAACAATGTTGCAAAATACAATGTCTTTATTGAACTTCTTACCGAAGCATCTTCTTTGGGCATACATCACTTGATAGTATGCCTAGATTCTGAGCTCGTCATTTCACACCTCAACTCAACTTATTCCATTAAACATCCTATCCTTTTTCAGAAATATTTAAGGATATGAATCTTGGAATGATTATTTCATTTTATCTCTTATGAATATATACCAAGACAATTCAATTCTTTAGCTAACTCACTAGAAAATTTTATTTTGAATTGGAATCTACTTCATTAAAAATCATCACATTCAACATCCATTATATAAACCATTATACACATCATTCATCACATATACATAAGAAGAAATAACAAATCTATATGTCCATATATATATAAAAAGTGTGTCCAAAAAACATCCAAAACCAATATAACATAACAAAATTGGGCTATCTACCCATACATATGAAAAACAAATATACATAAAAGTCCATCAAACTAAAGAGAATTGGTCATAACAAGGAGCCATCTGGTCATTATAGAAAATAACTTCTCTGGAAACCTTCTACAGAAGGTGCCCGAACCGGTTCCCCACACTGACTATATTCCTCTACATAAGCAAAGGTATATTATCCATGTGTGGCACCAAAATGCCAACAGTCAAGCGCTCACGATTTTCCTTGAGATCTTATAATATCTTTGCATCGGATCCTCTACCTTGTTTCTCTCTTCCAACACCCAATTTCTCACCTCTCCTATTCAATGGATACATACCCACTATACATACTGGTGCACAATATGCACATCAAAAAATAT
Organism: Picea glauca; assembly: GCA_000966675.3. Classification (NCBI taxonomy): domain Eukaryota; kingdom Viridiplantae; phylum Streptophyta; class Pinopsida; order Pinales; family Pinaceae; genus Picea; species Picea glauca. Next base: position 44,565 of record JZKD02S0558343.1, on the reverse strand, counting down.
TTGTTATGTTACACACAAAAACATTTATATATAACAAAATCACAAAAACATTAAAAATACCAAAAACAATGTAAATTTATCTTTCTTACCAAACTCATTGTTGAACCTTTCCCCCTCGGGGAGAACCATATAGGGATCATCATGATAGTTGACTCCATGATACACATAGTCATCCACTACCACTATTTGGTGATCCCACCATCAGAAAAGTTCGCATCAAACTAAAACTGTGGTCCCCCCCCCAAGTCAGGACAACATATCTATCCACTTTTTCATTGTTAGATCCCTAAACCCAGCATTTGGCACTACATCCCATGGACATGATGTCGACACCCGCACAAAAAATAAACATAACAATATGGATCCATAGCCAAATTGTTTATGTCATCCCAACCTACATTTGGTCAATTTCTCTTTCATATTTTCTAGCATGGCTGCACACCAATTGTACACCGTGGGAGATAGACTCATCACTGCATAATCTGCTTGATTCCTCAAAGCCAATTGAGTCCCAATACTCCTTGTCTCCTGTGTAATGGTGAAAAAGACAACGCATAAGGTAAGGTCCATCATGTGGCCAATTGGAAGCTTATTGCTACTCTTCTACGTCCTAAGGTGATAATATCGTGCCACATAATCATCTACTTGATTTGTGCCTCATGTTTTTCCACCTACCATAACCATTGTAGCACCATGATGAGACAATCATGTTAGGAAGTACATGTCCTCCATCTCTAATGTCAATATCTGATCCCGTACAATGAAGTGTTTCATTTTCAGATCCCACATATGAACCAAATTTTGTAGCATAGCAGGCTGGGCCTGCATATTTTGGCACAAGAAAATTTTCAACAACCCACCATTTCGCAAAGCATCTAGAGTGGGAGGATCATCCATAGAGGCATTGTCATTCCATTCATGTTCGTGTTCCCTCTACTTCAACATTGTTCCCACACCTGCCAAAGACACCACAAAAGTTTGTTAGAACCTAATAATCAAAGCAATTTCATGAAAAACTTTACAAAAATGGAAAAATTCCACTCGTTCGCACCCATCCTTGGCGGACATACTGACCAGTCGCGACCATATTGCGTGTTTGTTCCCCTCTTTATCCCACAGAGTTACCAGTCGTGACCATTTTTCTCAGTCACCCCTTGACTATGCCTTTGTAGCAACCGGTTGCCCTCTCCTACACAACATAGAGCGACCAAATAGTTCAGTCACCCCCCGCAAGAAGGTCGGTCGTGATCACACACTTTTAAAAAATTCATGGCTTGCCACAACCAAAAAAATGAATGAAATGCAAAAATAAAACATGGGTTTTCTAAATTGGGATCCAACCTATTACTTGGTGGCTGAAAGTTTCAAGATATTTGGCTCCCCTCTCCGTAATTTCCGCTTCAAATTTTGGAAAGAAAATGGCTCTCTAAGTCTTTACAAAGGTAAATAGTTAAAATGAAGTAAAAACTCTCTTTTTTACTCCATATGTGGCTTCATTTTAACCCTTTTCACACTAGAACAAGCTTCTTTTATTCGTTTTTTGGAAATTTGTCTTTCTTATTGCTCTTGGAACATAGTAATCCATTTTTTTCAAGAACACTATCAATATAAACTATGGAACCATTCTAAGGAGTCTTCTTTAATCTCTTTTTCGATTCCTTAAAAAAGAAAAGATTGTTGATTGTGCTTGTCTTTTCACACTCATTTCATGGATTTGAAAAGATGTCCACCTGGTATACGTTTACCCATTTTTGGGCCAGACACACTATTTACGAAAAACGAAATCATCATGGAGGAATCTTTAAGCTCTTTTCGAACTCTTTAAAAAATGAAAATATTGTCGAGTGATCTTGTTGTATTTCACGCTCATTAAAGTGAATTAGAAAGTACATCCATTGAGCGATAGTTTATCTATTTTTCAGTCTCATCATACTATTTATGAAAAAGGAACACCTTATCCCTTGTGGTTAAGAGAGTTCTCCTAGGTATTATTTTATACTTTTTCGGACCCTAGAGACTAACTTTACGAAAATGTTCCTAATGGAGTTTCATTTACAACCTTTTTGGACTCTCTAAACATGAAAACACGATCGATTTTATCTTCCTTGGATTCCTTAAAATTTACATTGAAGGACACACACATGGGACCGAACCCCTCCTTCCTCAGGTTTGTTAATAATATGTCGAAGGAATCATCACTATATTGGCTACAATGAGCATGTTTTCTCCTCCTCCAGCTCATAAAAATAGGAGGTACTCACCAATCATGGTGGGGAATTTTTAGAAGGTGTTTCCGTCTCGTTATCTTCATTATCTCCCAGCTATCACTACTTTGAGTTGACCTTGAACAATGAACATTTTATATCATCACATACAATAGTTGAGTCCTCCATTCTCTCTCATTTACAATCATTCCCATAATTGTGTCACGTTCCACTCATTGGTCCATGACTAGTTATTATGGTATTCATCTAAGTTAATGTTGTCGAGTCAAGCCATTTTTCATGCACACTTGTTCAAGGGAATTTTCTTTATGTCAACCCCATGCATTCCTTTTTTCCCTTCTCCCTACCATCCCTATGTCATTTTCACTCCATTATTATCATTTTCACACCATGTATATTTACCTATTTCATGTCGATTGATGGGGGATACATCAAGACCATCCTTCGACAGATTTCACCCTGTCGACTCTAGCTCATTATATAGGATTGAAATATAGAGACCCATCAGTACCATGGGACTTGAAGACATCAGTGTCAGGTCTCCTTGCATTTCGACAGTGGGTTTACATCATTGAATCACATCGAATGAATCTACGAGTGTTCGATGTCAACTCCTTTATTCACACTTTGTAGATTGTACTTGGTATCTTGGGTTCCATAATCATCATCAGTGGATTCCCTTGCATCTGTTAATGGTATCCATTAAGGAATGGTAATCAAACTATTTCTACCATGCTTAACTTCATCTCCTTTATTTGTATGTTGTAGGTTCATACCATTCAGATTTTGGATGAAGACCTTGGGAAAGACCACATTCTTGTTCAATGCTTCTCTTTCCCAAGATGTGATGGAAAATATTCATGATAAATTCATAGATTGCTCAGTTCTTGAGTTATCTCACTACTTTGTATGATGTGACATAGATCCACTTGTATTTGGTCGTGGATATGATTTCACTTGTGTCTTGCATGGATCCACTATGTATGTTATCATGGCCATTCCCTAGTTCATTGTGTCATGCATGGATCCACAGTGTAATTTTTGTGGTTGTGCTCTTGTTTATTTTACCGAGCATGTGTATTCCCACCTCGAGGATGTTTTCTCTATAGAACTAATGAAACTCTCTTTCAAGTTTCCTTTTCCCAAAGCTCAGTGACTTTTATTGGTAAATTATTTCAGCCATTAGACACCTCTTCTGACCTCACACTTTAGGGGGCATCTTTTATAGCATTATTAACCCCCTAACTATTGATCCATCATCTCTTAAGAGGTCACCTATCTAATCCAACAATTTTCATCACCTTTTCCCTAATTTTCCATCCAAATTTCCTCTTGGTTTCTCTTGGCCTTCATTGAGGGTGTGACCAAGAGGGTTGGTCTCCCTTTCTGGACTGTCAGGTCATGACTGATCGCTCTGTCTATGTATTTAGGGAGCGATCAAGCCTTGAATCTCCCATATTTGGACTTGGTTTCGATGGATGAGACCTTCCACTAATTTCTCATGGTTTTGTCTCGAGAAGGCTTCCATTATGAGCTCAAATATCTTATCCTACTAACCATATGGCCTTATCCCTAAATCCCTATAAGAACCAAGACATTTCCCATGGGAAGGGGGAGGAAAGAACTAGTAAACTTATTCTACTACTTTGGCTACCCGATTTTGGCAAGGAACTTGGATAGAGATTGTTGCATTAACTTCTGCATTTGTAATTTCTAATGTTGCTTTAGTAATTAATAGAAGGTGTATTGGACATTTCCGTCTATTCAATTGTGTACTTGTTCTATTATATTCATTTGGATAAACTTAATAGAATTATGTGTTATAATATATTAGTAGATTTATCATTGATTGGTATGCATCTACTTTAATCTTGGAAAGGATATTGTTTCATTGTGTGTAGATCGTTGTCTCTTGAGCAAGAATAATCTGCACACAATAAATCAACTAGGAGCATGCAGGGACAACCTTTAGAAATCAAGTATGTATCTTCATCATGAAGACTCCTATTTATCTTTCGCATATAGATCATATATTGAAACTCTCATAGATTACATCTTTATTTATATCTTAGGTATAGGAAGAGCCTAAGGGATCTAAGCTCTTGCACGGCTCAAAATCCCTACAAGAGTCTGTCACTCCCTTTTCACATGTATGCCATTTGAAATCACTGCCAAAAATTCTATGATTGTGCTCCCTTCCATCATACCATAGAACTTCCTTTGCAACCAACTGCTCAAGAAAGTGAACCCAAACTATCCCTTGCTTGGCTTCCTGAGTTTTATGCTTTGATACCACATGTCATGACCCTATAGTCACCTCGGCGCCTAAACTAACTTGGTGCACCCAATTCACTGATCATTGCAAGTTGTGTGACACCATGCCATGATTTTTATTGTCATTTTTCCCAAGCCGATACGTCACATGTCCAAACTATACCTTCCTAGTTTCAATTGTGGAATTATATGAAACCTTGCTTAACTATTTTACTTATTTACACTTGGTTCAATTTACATTCACAAAAAAATGTATAAGATAACAACACAAGTATGTTGTGTGGATGAACCAACTTGGTTTAACACCTGACTTAAGAATTCATACAACAAAAAAATGTACAATTACAACAAGTGTGTTGGTTTTGAATCCCATGCCACGCACAAAGATATAAGAGATACAAGAGGAGCATGGAGCTCTAGCACAATATACCCTATCAATGAAACAACTGAATTCTTGAATGATTATTCCCTCCTCAAAAATCTTGTATTGTACCATCTCTTCCTTTCCCAAGTCTTCATGCACCATCTACACCCTTCATCAAGTATTGCACCCCTTCCTAGGTGCCCTCCCAGACTCCTATAAAACTTTCGCAGAATTACCCGATGTCAGTTCTTCCCAATATTTTAGGTGTGTGCCCTTCCCAATGGCACACTCAACCTCCACAGACAGACCTTCCTCGGTTCCCTTGGTCCACCAACCAGTTTCATCGTAGAAATCTTCTTGGTTACCTCATCATCAATAATTCATCGCCCAACTGTGACACCCTTCGCCAGATATTCATTTAGTCCATGCAGCCCTATCTCACCACATGACTCTTTCTTTAATCCCCAAGCCTTCATTCCTTCCTTCATTTTCCTCTTTCCCATATATACTAGTCACTCCATCGAGTGAATTGTCACGTCCCTTGGTACTTGGGTGAGCCATCCCTCACTTTCTCACCCATGGGTCCACACTTGAGCACGTGTACCACTGAAGTGTTTCCTAGCTGACATTTTGATGTCCACTCTCATGTCCAACCGACCCCCTTCCTGAAGTGCTCACACCCATTGTCAAGGTGGAGCACTCAAGTCTTAGTCGACTTGTCCAATGGTGATGTTCCAAAATCATTCCATGACTTAGCCAATTTTCGTGCCTTCTGCCTGATTAGTTACTTTGGTTGCAAGGAGACCTTGCCATCCCCATAGAATCTTCCTCATGCTTCAGTCAAGTCCTCTTGGCATGTTTGTATGCCAAAGGTGTCTTGTTCATCCGTAGCATCTTGTGTGCATGTTGGGCATCCTACGTGCCCAACATTTTTGTTAAGATTTGCACCTAACTTGGGCTGAAATTCATCTTTGATTGAAGTCATTTATTGGCACGATGTGCTCCCAAGGAACACCAACATCCCCATACATGAAGAAATTTGTTTCTTCTTCCGAAATGATCCCTGTGTCTGCCTGATTCATCCGTCTTGGTCTATGGTGGAGGTGTTTGCTTGGGCTAGATGCCCCAAGCCTTACAATATAGGACTAAGAATAACATTTCAAACAATACACATTGAAATTTTATGTGAACTTTTGATATCTTTTCCTATACTTCCTTTGTAGATTGGAAAAAAATTATAAAATTTTGGTTCTCTAACACAAGTTTGATATTGATCTAGGTTTAATATTAATCTTAATAATTATTTAGGAATACTATTGAAACTAGATTGTAATAATTATTCAAAATATTATTGAACCTTCACCTTCCATTGTTATTTCGATTACTCTCCATATTTTCATGTGTATTATATGTGAATAAAGAGGGTACAAACCGGAACATATGTGGTCTATGTCCATTGATTAAGGTGGATATTCATTTTCTTCATTTGCTATAAATTTGATCCGGATTATTTTCGGCATGAAATGAGAGTGGATATATAATAAAGAGATGTACAAATATATCTCGGATATCCAATAATATAAAAGAAATATATCATAGATGAAACCATAAACACAGAGATACAATAATACACATTTTTCTATTAATGAGCGAAAATGTTCAAAGATTGTAGAAATACAGAGTGAAAGACTCGCTAGAATGGTGGTGGCTTATCTTTGACAAGAGATGTGATGGTTGCACTCATTCGCAAGAAGATTCTTTTACAATGAGGCTCCAAAGGCCTTTTTATCATAAATAAAATCCAAAACCCTAAACTTGGAAGATGAAAATCCAATTGTTTTGTGGACCCCGTTTTGGGTAGTTTGGTGTATCAACTTCCCGGGGGCGTAACATTGGCATACGATCTCTGTTTGGGGTGCACGATAGCTCGTTGGAAAGGTATCATCGAGGAGATTCATTTTGGGGGCTTAGTCAGAGCCTTTTACTATCATTGAGAAGATCTATCCAAAAAAACCTTCATTTAGGCCCTCAGAATGGCCCCGAAAGTTAAAAACTGTTAAAAATAGTAAATTGCCAAAATTGCTAAAAAACTATTTTGAGCTAGATGGAAAAGGTGGGTGGACACCGATATCCACCTGGATCAATCCTATATCCTTAGGAAGCAATGGTATCCATTGTGTTGATTTCCCAGGGGATAGGGGAAAGCGATTGAATCTTGGTGCATTGTTTGCTTGGCTGGAACGTTGCGTTGTGGAAGGATGTCATGAACCTGTTGTTGGCAGGGTTGAATCTGTTCAACCAGTAGGGCTACTTAAGATGTCTGGGTACAAAATGAATCTTTTTTATTTTCTATATTGTTGTTGACCTACTTCTATTGGATAGAAAGTGCTTGGGTCAAGGTTGTAGTGGTTGCAGTATCCTTTTGCTCACCTTTTGAACAGATTATGAAGAAGCTGAATTTTGTAGTATGAGATACTACTTTTGTTAGGTTATTTATACACTTAGGAGTTAGTTAAGACTTACATGTTCCAATTTTTCATTAGGTATGTTCTCACATGTTTCTTCAGGGGGGATGTTTTTTCTTTGGTTTTGGCCTCTAGGTGACAAAAGGTGAAGAAAGGGGCTAAAAACCCACTAAATGGATCCTAAGTTCATCCGGGTCGATGTGACCATTCGACGCACTAAGCTAAAAAGTGCATAGATCTGGGTGGCTTATATTTTAGCGCTCCAGATCGATGGTCGTTGATCATATCAGGTCCCCAACACACGCGGATGTTAAAAATTGTAGGGTGGGCCAGGTTTGAAACCATAGTTTTGTGGATACGCTACATGTCAGTCAGAGACACACATCGGGCCCAAAAGTAGTGAAGAATCAAACCACTTTTCATAGCCCCGATATGCACATGTGCGTATAAGGCCCTATATCAGGTTGACAAGTGGCCACTTTGTCCCATTGGCAACTATCACCCACTCCATCTCTCTCCTCTATCCATCACATCCCTTACTCCCTTGTAACTTTCGATCCTTAACACCTGTCCTCCACTCACTGTCCCACCTATCACATCTCCCCTTATCATCTCCCACCACCTATGCCACCTCGCCCCACATCACCTCTATCACATTACACCTCATCTCCCTCTTGTGTGGGCCCACACTATCCTCAGTTTCCTCTTCCCATCCATGTTGTCCACCTGTGCATATCCACGTCTGCTATTCCATGTCGATCAGGCCAATCACATCATCGGTTTCCACATCCACTGTCAGGCCTTCTCTCAAGCATCCGACTTAGATTCATATGGTAGAATGTAGAGGCTGCTAAATTTCACAGGTGCAGTGCCGACTCGGGCCCCCTTGATCCCCATGAAGAAATTATTGAAGTTAGTCGGTGGTGTTTGAACATCATTTCCACCATAAATGGAAAGCCCGAGAAAGGACTTTCAACAAGTCATCTCAGTTACAGAACCTTCCTGAAACATGATTGTGTTTGGCAAGAGCTCTCTTATGATAGGAGATTGCATGAATAGTTTGCCAGGAAGCATGCAGACGTAATGCCTTCAATGCAGAGACTCAAGCACACTTTTGTAGTTTTTCTCTGAGTATATAGGAGTCTTCCTCATATTTTGTTATGTCGATGGTTGAGCCAAGCTCCCAATCTGTAAAGTTTTAATGAAGCCTCTGTCTCTCTGGTTATGTATCTGTATTTGAGAATTCTTATTTAATGAAAGTCAGTTTCCTTCCATATCTCTGTAACAGTTGTGTTAGAACACTCGTGCATGGATGATATAGTCGAGGGTAGTTATGTTTTTGTGATGTAGGTTTGATCATAGTGGCATCGCGACCAGTTTTAATCAGTTTCTTATGTTGTCTTTTCCCTCCAACATTGAATGAATCGGGCATGGATGATCCAGTCGAGTTGTTGTTATTGAATTGTGATGTATGTTTGATTTCAGTTCAGTGATAATTTCATTCGGTTCCTTAAAAATCTGAACCAAGAGAATCTTGTCTTCATAGTTTTTTTTCCTTATGCTGCTAGAAGACCAGATGTCCATAGAAGACCTCTTCATTTTCCTCAAGTTCTTCCCCCTAATCACCCTTATTAAAACTTACTGACTGAAGTTAGATTGATACCTCACTTACATGTGCATTTCAGTCCAGTTTTTTGAGTTAAAGCGATATAATCATGATTTTTCATCCATTAGACCCCCTTTAAAACTATTCACTATGACATACAGACTGATGGGTATTGGGCTTACCTCTCCAGCAATCCAGAGGTGACTTCCAGTGATAAAATTTATGGCACCGTTGTCAGGAATGAATTGAAGATTTTCCCTGGGATTGAATGACAAAGTTTATTGGTTCTGAAGGTGCATCAAATCTTAGTACATCAATATTGCAACTGTGCACCTAGTGATAGCACTGTGGTGACTCCATTGAGACAAATCCATTGTTTTAGTTGTGGCTTCTAGAGGTAGACACATGAGGTCTACTCTATAGCTTCCTTTAGCAACACTTGAAGCTGACCCAGAGAAGATTATCAGAAAGGGAAAGGCCCTCCAAGAAGGTATTCCTACTGTTGACCCAGGTATTTATGGTGATTTTAATTCTCCTCCTATAGAAACTCCACTATCTGCTTCTCATCCTACGCTTATACCTTCTGTTGGAGTTTCCCGAGTTTTAAATTTTGGGGGTGTTCTTGTTGAGATATATCCTCCTGGTCTAGGATTGGAGAGAGAAAATCTTATCACTCCCCTCTCCCCTGAAGTTGTACCATGGTTTAGGCCTAGCACCTATGAATATTTTCCTACCTTGGGATTTACTACCCGTCATCCTATTATTATTGATGCCACTACAGAAATGGAAACCTTTGTTCCCTCAATCCCTATAGCCTCTTCTCCAAATCCTCTATTGTTTCCCTTTCCTCTTGGAAGCTCAGTTCCAGTCTCCCCTATTCGAGCCCCTTCCACTCCTAGTTATCCTCCACCTATCATCCCTTTGGAAAGTGTCAATCCCCATAGAAATAGAATGGATGCCATAGTGGCTTTTAGATATTCCCCTCTAGTCTTATCTCATCCTATGAACGCTATCCCTGTTGGAGATTATCTGTATATCCCCAAATTCACTGGAGAAGAAGACATAACCAATGAACAACACCTAGTTGCATTCTACAGTTAAGTAGATAATCTAAATATTGAAAATGAAGATGTTTGGATGAGAGTCTTTGTCCAGAGCCTTGATGGTGAGGTTAGAAAATGGTTTAGGGGATTGACCCCTGGATCCATTCCTGGGATTGAGGATTTAGATGATTCCTTCTTGAGACAATGGGGGGATAAAAAATATTTTATGTATTATATTACAGAGTTTGGTTCCCTAAAGAGAAAGGAGGGAGAATTTGTCTTTGATTTCTCCAAAAGATTCAACAAAATGTATAAAAAAATCCCTGCTAAGATAAAGCCTACAGAAGCATCTGCCAAAATCACCTATGCTAGTTATTTTGACCCTGATTTATGCCTCCTGTTAAGAGAAAGAAGAGCTATTTTCTTGGCTCATATGCAAGATGCAGCCCTAGAATTAGAATCCAATGTGTTGACAGTTGACAGACTCATAAATAAAGCTGACAAAGACAGAGGAAGAGGGAGATCTGAGGCTTCAACTTCTGGTTCTTTTGCATCCCACCCTCAAGTGGATGAATTGACCAAGATGGTGAAATCCCTGTCTGCAAAAATGGAAAAGATGAAATTCGAAGGGAAGAAAGGTTATAGAGTTTCCCAAAATGATGAAAGTAGAGGAAACTTCAGAAAACCAAATAACACCCCCCAAATACTTCCAAGAGATCCCAGAAACATAGATAGGGATGATCAAAAAATTTAAACCCCTCTTCAAAATAATCTGGTTGCTGATGAGGATGGGGAGGAGGAAGAGCTTGATCCTGAAATTCATTGTCTTGGATACAACTCCCCATTTCCTCACTTAACCCAAGCTACATACGAGGAGTCCCTCATAGATAGCCAAATAAATGAGATGAGTAAGGAGGAGAAGGAAAATAATGGTCCCATCAAATACAACCTCTGGTCTAGGAAAAAAGAAGGGAATTTTGACATCCCTGATCATCCTTCTAGAGCATAGAAGCCTACTAAATATGCAACAAACAACGACAAAGAAAAGTAAGCTGAAAACCCCTCACCCATAGCCAAATCTCTTGTCCCAGAGGTAAGAGAAATTATGAAGCCCCCTTCCTCCTTTAGATTTGAGCATGAAATTCAACAAATTAGATTCCATATGCCCCTCTCAGAACTGGTCAATCATGAATATTTCAAAAAATCCCTCTCTAAGTTGTTGTATCTTGAACCCTCGAATCATCCCATAGACTCAATCAATTTGCAAGACAAAAATCCAGTAGTCATCCTAGGTCCTATGGTAGAAGATAGAGATGATTCATCCCCTCCCTTATATACATCCCTGAACATACATGATAAGGTGTTGCATAACCGCTTGATGAACTCAGGGGAATCTCATAATCTCATGCCCAAAATTGTCATGGAAGAACTCGGATTAGAAAAAACTAAATCTTATCATGACTTGTATTCTTTTGATTTGAGAAGGGTGCAATGCCTTGGGGTCATCAAAGATATGGTTTTGACCTTTGTTATAAATGAAATTACGTCTGAAAATGGTTACAAGAATCCAACATCTCCAAACATCTATTAGTTCAACCATGGACCAAAAATGCATTTCCAAAAGGCCCAAAACTATACAATCAACAATAAAATCAGCATGTCCTAAGACTACAAAGGGAGCGCGTGCACATGCGCCATTCAAAAACACAGGAAAAAATGCACATGTGCATGATACATGACTGTGGATGAAAAAAACTATGAATCCCTCAAAACGACGCATTTATGATATTGGTCGGCCTCCCACCCCCTTCTGGTTTAGCTTCTAAGTTGATTTGACACCCAAATCTCAGCTGAATCCGGCTAGGTGGCTGGTCAAAGACCTAAGGGTTCCCTAAATGGACCCTTGTTCACACTAAAATATGGTTAAAGAATGCCTCAAAGTTATGCTATAAAAGGAAGCCATGGGTGCACTACATTTTCAAAGAATTCATTTGTATTGTTATGCTACTGATATTCTCTTGGAGGATCCTCTTTCCTCATCAAGAATATGCTATCACCATTGCACATAGCCATTCATATCACCTCTAGAGTGAATGTTCTTTGGATTCTCTTCACCATTTCATTCTAATTCCTCATTTGTAAGAAGAGCTCAATATTTGGGGGTCCAAGAGCCCTCCCTTAGAGGAAGAGGGGACCCAAAGTCTCCCTTTATCTTCAGTGTTTTCTTTCCACTAATACAATCCTTTCCATTGGTGGCATGAGTCTTGTTTGTTCCTTGTTATTATGTCCTTATGCACTATAGTTTAATTGTTTTTATCATTCATAGTTTAATTATTTTCTTATATTTTATGATTTATCTTTATAACCCTTTCCTTTACTGTTGTCTTGCCTAGATGACCCAACTGGGCTTGTAAGCACCATTATTTTTATCATTTAGGTGACAAAAGAGGTGCAACAGATTGGTGACTCCACTGGGGAAAGGTATCAATTTCCTACCCCAGTTGGGTTATTTTAGTTCTTATTTTAGTTTATTTAACTTGCAGGGATCATAATCGGCCCAAGCTGACCTACAAAAGGCCAAGTTCAAAGCTGAGCAGAGAGAATTTCATCCGAAAATTTTTTCACGACCGTGTAATAGATAGTGCACACATGTTTTAACCCACAGGTGTGTCTTTAGTGCACATGTTCCAAAACCACTATATCTCTCAGTGCCTTCTGCGTACTTGCACCCATAAATCGCTTTCAGTTCGCACATTGACGATCAGAGCACCTCTGTCTATTCTGAGGCTCACGCACCTGTGCAAAAAAACACACATTGTAAGATTTTTGTGATCTGTGGAAGGTCCATAGCCTTCTTAAAGTTGATTCCATGCATATTATAATCTTCACCACACTTACATTCCCTCTCCATATAAATGGAATAGTCAAAACGTAGGCACTTAGGGGATTAAAAATCATTATTTTTCCTCTTTTTCTTTCATGTTGCCACATGGATGGCTTGCTTTGATTAAAGTTTAAGTTGGAATAATTCTACATCACATATAAAAATTGCATTGGGACCAGAAATTGGATATCAATCATTGAGTATGCGCGCCCCAAAGCGATATTGAGAATCAGAAAGAGGTTGAAGGAAAATTTCATCTCCATTAAAAAAGACAAAATCTTTAGGAGAGGACAACAGCCCCGTCAGGACTCCTCTTAGTTTATTTTTTCAAACACATCTTAATATTGTAACGGGCCCATACATGCCCACACGCTACAAAGATAGGATAAGTGTTGAAATTTACTTTCTTAGATTAAATCACTAGGGAAGTTTTAAGGTTTTGTAACGGGCCCATACATACCCACATGTTCACAATCTAGGATAGTTTCAAAGAATTCTTAGATTAAATCACATTAGGGAGTTAAAGGAATAGTAAGGACCCACATGCCCACATGCTAGTTTCCTAGGGACTTTAAAATTCTGCAAGGTTGTACCAATGACATTTAGTTAATTAGGTAATAAAAACTTGTAAGGACCAAGCAAAGTCCACATGTAGCAAGGTGACACCTAAATTATTAAAAATATTGGCACACTTTCACTTGATTCACACACAAAGTCACTACTCACTCAGTTTCATCTTGAAACGTGGAGGTTAAAGTAAGTTTCCTCCAAAGGGATTCCGAAACACCCCACCTTTTTCTTGACGAAACTCTCCACTCCCACTTAATTTCGATGAGATTGGCTCACACCCCCAATTTCTCAAACAATCTCACCTAAAAAAAATTCTAAAAAAATCACTAAGTTTTCCTCCATAGGAGGTAGCAAAAGAATTTTTTTTAGTCTAGGTAGGATTTTGGGGATAGGCATCCAAATAACTCCCTGTTATCTGGTTCTCACATCTTCAAACAATAGAAGTTGTCATATAGGGAACCTTAAATCCTCCATGTCAAGTGTTCCTAACACCATAAAGAAGGGAGATACCCGTGAAGGGTTGAAGGCCAAGGTCTAGTTGTTCTGTGCGTCCCCCCTTAAGGCACCCACCTCTTGGATGGGATCTAGTCTATGACCCATTTCTTAGGTCGAAAATATAAATGTTGCACTTTGACCAAGGTACCTAGTGACAAAATTTTAGGACATCTACCCAGGTGGCAATTGTGGGCTACAATTGCACCTTGATCGGATTGTGTGTGGCTATTGGGAAATATCGCCAGCTCTTTCGAGATATGCACCCTCTACCCCTCATTATAACTGATTACTTCATCCTTCATTAATTCCTCTTTCGGTGGCTTCAGACCCCACTATTGAGTGCTATTGGAAGGTCCTCTGCTGTTTAGAGGAAGGATGTTACGTCTTTTAGGACATGAGCATTTGTTTTCTTTGTTCTCCCATGCAGACAAAATCCACCTACCCACATGTATGCTTCTTTATCAATTGATTTATGTATGATTTTCTTGTGATTACATACGATTGTGAGATATAATGTGAAGGTCCAAGTTATACAAAGCCTCTTGTTCATTTATTTCTCTCATCACCATTTGCGCGCATCCACCTTGCTAGTTGGACATCATAGGGGACCCACAGAATCCACGTCATTCCAGATGCTTGCTAAATCTCCCTCCCATTCTAGGGTGAGTTCCTAGTCTTACCAAATCATCAACCATACTTCCCCACACCCCTGTGAGTGATATAGTATTCGGATCAACTTATCTTGGTTCCACTCTACTTGGGTCCACTTCCCAAGGTCAAACATCCCCACACTCTCCTTTCCATGGAAGCAGGGGGCCAACTTCTTCTCAAGGGGGAAGTACAAACCCACCTAGTCCCCCTCAAGGGTCAGGTACACAAAACACTCACACTATGAATGGAACTAATCCTCTGCCACCACCTCAGATGCCATACTTGGCTTCCCTCAACATACTGGATCTGACTATACTCACCAATGATCCTATATTGCACAACCCCACATGGCCAGCAATGCCTACCAAACTACCTTCAGACATCCCCAAGTTTGAAGGAAAACTGAGAGATGATCCTGCCAACCATATCATGACCTTTCACTTACGGTTCTCTTCAAACAACATCACGGATGATTTCGTCCGATTGAGGTTATTTCAATGTATACTCATTGGCCCATCAGCTAAGTGGCATGTAGAATAAAAATTTGGGTCCCATGTGACCTTTAAATCCTTGGCCAAAGCATTCTTGACCTTCTTTCAACTACTAATTTATCATGACAATGGCCTTGAACTACTCTCAAAATTTAAACAAACCTCTGCCATGCACATTGTTGACCACATTCACGAATGGCGTCGGTGGCGTAGTCTCTGCAAAGCTGAAGCTACTCCACAACAATGTCTCAATTGTTTCCTCAAATCACTTGTTTCCCTCCTTGCCAAAGATGTGGTTGCCACCTTCCCCAAGTCTGAAGAAGAATCCATTAGCAAGGCCTAACAGTTTGAACTCATTTACTCACAGTCAGGGTACTTTTATATAGTACTACCTGATGCCCTGAGACCTGTGCCATTCGGCCGGGACAAACCTGGGATGTCTCACTCAGCGGATGGATTGATTGGTACCACTACACACTAGAATTAACATGCCCACCAACCACCAATGTATGGAACCCCTCAATATCCACCTGCATATGGCAGACCCCCTTATCCATAACCATACCCCTTGACCTTTCCTTCTCCCACTAGCAGTCCACTGCCAACACCCACAATATGTCTTGTAGCTCAACCTAATTCTGGTACCCCCTCCACCGTTGCTTACACCCTAAGCACTAGTGAAGCCACCATGCCTTCCTATGTATCCTATGGATCGTTACCACAACATAATCCATACTTTCCATTTCCTGGTCCCCCCCAGCCTATTCCTTCACCACAAGGACAACCACATGTTGGGGTTAACTTTGTTCAACCATCTCCCATTCAACAATACCAAAATTTTGAACAACTGAATACGGTTAATCCATCCCATTAGTCAAACAATGCCAGAAAGAAAGGGAAAAACTAAAACAATAATAATCTCGGACCAGGAGGAAACTAGAACCAACTCTAGTACAACCAACCTGCAGGGGGAAACTAGAACCAGGGGAACCAGAACCCTCAAGGGGGCAATAAAAAAAAATGCCAAGGAAAGAACAACAATAATATTTGGACAAACTTCCCTTGTGCCCTTTGTGATGAGTATGGCCATTATACTCACCATTGCCCCCAAATCACAGAATTCAAATGCATGAAAGAATCCAGTAATGGACTACATCCACTAGCTCCCCAACAGCCCCCACAACAATATGTGCAGCACCCACCCCCGACCATGTTGCAAAACCCCATATCACATCAAGGGGTGATGAACACCCAACAAGAGATGCACCCTGCCCCACCACAGGGAGGACCATATCACAACCCAGGCACTTTGGCAGATCGAACTATCCTCCTCACTAGTGTGGAAGAGGTCCTTCTACAAACGCACAGTCATCAATACAGTGCACCCTCTGACCTGACTCCAACTACCTCGGAGGCCACCCCAGTCACGACTATCCCACCTTTGATGATTCTATGCCCTAATACTGAGACACCTCTTCGCATCCTTCACATCCCATTGTGAAGGAATGTCCATAACCCTCAAGCTAGGGCAACCCACAATTATAGTATGGTCGACGACTTGGCCCAATCCCCTGTTGCCATGTCAGTATTATAATTTCTTCAAACCTATCCTACTCAATGGAAGTCATTACTTTCCTCTCTGGGAGAAGTCGACCCTACCGATACTCGACTCATCACATTTGATCTCGACAGTGGAGAACCCTGTCTCCCCGCTCTTGTCACTTTTCAAATATTGGTTAAAATATGGAACATCACCGTTCATCGCTTCATCATTGACAAAGGTGCATCCACATGCATCATGTCCAAAACCGTTTGGCAGAAACTTGGGTCTCCAGAGATAATACCATCCACTACTACTCTGAGGGCTTATGACAGATGACCCTTGTCTCCCGAGGGGCTCTTCCAAAATGTCCCCGTCGAACTTGGGTGCAAAACTATCCTTATTTACATATAGGTTATTGATGCCCCACTCGACTATAATATTTTGTTTGGTCATAGCTACATGTATGCTATGAAGGAAGTCGCCTCTTTTGTGTTCCGAACCATGATGTTTCCCCATAATGGAAATATCATTACCATTGATTAGGTATCACATTATGAGCCTAACCCTTCATCCAACATCGACAACATCCTCCCTTTCATCCACACTAATCCAGATGCCTATCCACTCATCGAGATGGGCCCCAGAATTTTTAAGGACCCATCCTTACTAGGGACATACGACAGAGCACCACCGCTCATCCATCCTTTCGCACAAGTATGTGTCGTCTCCACCAAAGGAATGATAACTGAAGATACTCTCCCTCCCATTGAGGCCCCTTTCATCCCTGATGTCCCACTAATCACAGAACTCCTTCCTCAAGAAGCTCCTCAACCTTGTTCATCTCTACCTGTTCCTGATCTTCCCCTCCCCCAAGGACATATACCCGTTTGAGAAATAGTCCCCCAAGCCATTACCCAAATCCCTTTCTTTTACCCCCCACCAGGTGTACAAGCTTTCCAAGTAGCTACAATTCTCACCCTTCCTAACATGGTGTTGGAAATCCTAGTATGGTATTTACATCCACCTGAGATGGTCCCTCAACCATCCCTCCCTCCCCAAATGGAAGGAATCTCGATGCAGATTCCCCTACTTACCCCCACCATCCCACCCACATCCCCACTCATTAGCACCCCTACTATAGCTAGGGGCAGACGAAAAAAGAAGGAGCCCACTGCTCCACTTCCCCAACGTGTCCAACCTCTTTGCATGCTATGCAAGAAATATAAACACCCCACCAACAAGTTCCCATCTCTCCCTGAGTTACATAATCTCATTCAACTCTCTCGAGAACCACCACCGCTCATCGCTTCCTCTAGTACTGTCACTATCTCCCAGAACATAAGTAGCAAAGGAATGTGAACCAAATTTGCATGCACCATCTATTCAAAATATGTCCATTACACACACCATTGTCCAGTGTTATCTCAGTTCTGGCAGACGCTAACAGTCATACGCCAGAGCTTTTAGCAAGAACCCACCCCAACACATGTCACCTACATCCATTATTTCACAACCTCAATCAATGAACATATGATATTTCCTTTCTCTCTATGTGAATCACTTGATCATTTCACATATGAATGTCCTATGATCATTGAATATAGGCGTTGCCAACTGGCCCTTATTCAAAATCATACACCCCCTCCTCCAGTAGAACTAGTGAGTACCCTTACCCCATCACTGGATATGGTTCATATCTTTTCACCAGAACCTGAGGCACTCCCTACTCCCCCATGGTTCCTAGATAATTTATATGAGGATTTACCCCCAAATCCCCCCAATTCTCCAATTCATTTCCCCATGGAAATTCTATGCCCAACTACCATTTCCAACCCACAATATCTCGATATTTGGTTTATGTCGAGCGAGCCATCACAACCTCCTTATGATACCCTCTCTACATCGTCACCACCAGAAAACAACCCCACGATGATATTCACCAAAGTCACCCCTTTCGATCCCCTATATTCTCAACTGTTTCACTACAAGGAAGACATCCTTGAGGAGTTAACTAAACTCGATTGCCCATGGGACGCGCTCCACCACAGAGTGATTTTTCCTTCACAGGAAGCCGTCGGGCCTCCTAACCAAAACCCCATATACGCAGTTGAAACCAAATATTTTCTCCCATCATGACATACAGATTGGTTCAAAAACCCTATCCCTTCCCCAGACGCTTTCAAAGAAGGCAATATGGCCAATATTTACCCCACCATCAAAATCGATATTTCCGTCAAATATGGAGGCATAGAGGAAATTACCATTGGTGTGCATGCCATGCGCACCTATTTTCCCCATTAGAGCACCCCCTTGCATGGATGAACGAATTACAGGAGCACACCCATGCGCACACATTTATCAATCGCCCGTGCACTAGGGAGTTCACACCCACAAAACACCTGTATGACCCTCCATACAGGTCGTACCCAAAAATAGAAACCCTACTTCTATGAAGGAGGCTACGAAAACCAACCTAAATCTCGTTGATCCTGACTCGGCTGCCTCAATCTCCAAAAATATCCCAATCTCCTCTACAATCGCTCGTCCACTCAATAATACAGCAGGTACAAATGAGGTGGCATTATGGATCCTAAAACTATATATAGTCCATTTTGCCAAACTTCCAGACTCATTTCCGGGAGCTCCGGGTGTCCTTTTTTCAATCCGTCTTCAACCACAGGATCAGGACCCTGTCACCTACACCATTCCCTTCCCCATTCCACTTTTCATCCTTATCCCCTGGGGGGAATTGTTCTCATCAAACGCTCAGGTATGCATGCTTACATTAACATATTATTGAATAACTATTATATGATCTTTCTCTTCAGATATTGTTCACGTTAGGTATTTGGTTTTCATGTGTATAGGTACTTGATCATTACACATCAGTGGTATCCTTCCAGGTATATTATCGACACTGGCATGTAGTCATTCCCTCTGAATATCAAAATGCATATCCCAGTCACACCCTTTGATGTTTGACTCTAGGATCCCTATATCTAGCTCTACAATACTGTCACCTCCACTGCATTTAGGTACTGACAACTGGTATCACTCTCCCCCACATGATTTGTCCCAGTTATAGTCCCCTTAACACTTTGACACTCATTTTTTTTCACCCTTTAGGGATGGGAGTCTCGATATTCTTACGCATCGTCAAGAACTAGCCACATCCCCATTCTCCTCATTTTGCTAGCCTACCCAATGGACTCCCAAATTCCTTCATTATGGTTCTAGTTTTGACTGCACCTCTATAGTATCATTAACCATCCATTTCACCCACCATCAGTTTTCCCATATGCAGATTTTCCTCCATCCATTTCTCTAATACAGAAACCCACCTATGGGCCCCCCACCCTCCACTTGTTTTTTGAGAAGCTTGCACCCTCATTAGGCCAAGCCATCTTACACTGGGGCACTCATTTCTGTATATGTACAATTATACCAATTTATTTTTTATTCTTTTGGTAATTGTACAAACCCTTTTTACGCATTTTCATATCTTTTTGTTGTCGCCTTTAGCGACCTTCCTTTCCTCGGAAAAGAAACCCTTGTCGCCCTTAGCTGGGGAATTTTTCACTTCCTGACATCAATGAATTTATCCATAAATCCCGAGTATCCGACAGCCCATACACATTTTGATATCTATGGTTATCCATTTTGTCATGCCTCTGGCACAATTTATGATCATCTAGTTGTCCCCCTAACACTAGATTCAGTTTCACAGTTGTTGCCACTTTACATCTCTCCCCAACCAATGGCAGTCTTGAGTCTCACTACTCCTAGACTTCATCCATGTTACTCATTATTTCCTGATTTTATCAAAGTGGATTCTGTGAATCCCTTTTCTTCACAAAGTCACGTGTCCCTTTCTGTCGACATCAACACAGTTTCCATAAGGGTGACTGTATCTTGACTCTCATTACCTTTACAATGAGGGGTCTCGGATGGCACAGGGAAAACCACCATTGTTCTTTGTTGTCGTTGACCCCCTTAACATTCGACTTCAACACTATCTCATGTTACGGTGGGTCTTACTTTGCGACTGTTGCAGTTGTTTTATCTTAGCTGAAGACCTTTGAAATTTGATAGACTATCAATGTCTGCACATTTATCGACAGTTCCCATAAGTGTTCTTACTTCTTTTTTCAGAGCTTGTTCACCATTCGAATTGTTCTTTGTTATTATCAAACCGCCCCAGAGGGAATTGCAATGATTTACATCCACAACAGCTTCAGTCACTGTATTTTGAGCTACATGACATGAGCATGGGGCATGCTCGCCTCATCTGTACACAGTTTTATTTTTTCCACACCCTAGGAAAAGATTGGGTCCTACAGGTCCCCCTCTCCTTCCAATGTATCACTCTTGATAATCCTCACAACACTCTTTCTTACACAAGTATTGTCAGTAGAAGAAACATTGATGTATTTCGACTATACATATGCTCCTAACCTCACACATCAGGCAGCATCTGCTATCACTGAAATTTCATCCACAAATGGTTACAGGAATCCAGCATCTCCAAACAGCTATTAGTTCACCCATGGACCAAAAATGCATTTCCAAAAGGCCCAAAACTATATAATCAGCAATAAAATCAGCATGCATTAAGGCTACACAGGGAGCGCATGCACATGCGCCATTCAAAAATGTATGAAAAAGCACACATGCCCACGATGCGCGACTGTGGACGCCAAAAACCGTGCATCCCTCAAAACAATGCATTTATGATATTTGTTGGCCTCCCACCCACTTATAGTTCAACTTCCAATTCAATTTGACACCCAAATCTCGACTGAATCTGGCTGGGTGGCTGGTCAAAGACCTAAGGGTGCCCTAAATGCCCCCCTATTCACACTACAAGCTGGTTGAATAATGCCTCAAATTTATGCTATAAAAGGAATCCATGGGTGCACTACATTTTCAAGGAATTCATTTGTATTGTTATGCTATTGATATTCTCTTGGAGGATCCTCTTTCCTCATCAAGAGTATGCTAGCACCATTGCACTTAGCCATTCATATCACCTCTAGAGTGAATGTGCTTTGGATTCTCTTCACCATTTAATTCTAGTTCCTCATTTGTAAGAAGAGATCAATATGTGGGGGTCCAAGAGCCCTCCCTTGGAGGAAGAGGGGACCCAAAGTCTCCCTTTGTCTTTGGTGTTTTCTTTCCACTAATACAATATTTTCCATTGGTGGCATGAGTCTTGTTTGTTCCTTGTTCTTATGTCCTTATGCACTATAGTTTTATTGTTTTTATCATTCTTAGTTTAATTATGTGCTTATCTTTTATGCTTTCTCTTTCTAACCCTTTCCTTTACTGCTGTCTTGCCTAGATGACCCAACTGGGCTTGTAAGCACCATTATTTTTCTCATTTAGGTGACAAAAGAGGTGCAACAAACTTGTTTCAGCTGCCCATGAAAAGTGTGGTAATGGATATCATGGTGTTTGATGTTCCTCCCAAGTTTGGCATGCTATTGTCAAGATCTTGGTTTAAAAGACTTGGAGAACTTTACAAATGGACCTCACATATGCTACCATTCCAGTATTTGGAGGGGAGCATAGAAGACTATATAGAGAAGCTCAGTTGGCCTATATTGTTAGTGATGAATCTAACCCCACCAACCATCCTATATTTTCACTTGACACCAAGTTGGGGTCTAGTTTATTGTAGTTCACTGATGCTCCCGAGGCTCCTTTAAAACTCAAAAAGCATCACACGGTTTATCATGAAGTTTCTTTCTCCACCACCTATGTTTGGAAAATTTTCTTTGATGGAGCCTCCTCTAAGGATGTTTTTTGTGTTGGGATGGTCCTTGTTTCACCTGTTCAAGAAATTATATATCTATCATACACGTTAGAATTTGAAGCTACCAATAATGTGGCAGAGTATGAAGCTCTTGTTTTGGGTTTGAGGGATGAAAAAGATATGGGGATTGAAGAGATATAAGTGTTTGTAGATGTTGAGTTGATTGTTGAACAGATCATAAATATTTATTAGGCCAAACAAGCTAGGCTCAAAAGTTACAGAAACAAAGTGTGGGACCTGATTGACAGTTTTTTCTTATCCTTCAACATTTCATTCATTCCGAGAGAGGAGAATAAAGTGGTTGATTCTTTGGCTGTATCAGCAAGAAATTTCAGAATCCCTCGGCCACCTAAGATTAGGTATGATATAGAATTAAAATATAGACCCTCCATACATGAAAACGTCAAGCATTGGAAAGTGTTTGAGGATGATCTTGAGATCAAAATATTCCTAGAAACTGTTGGTGAGTTTTCTGCATTGCACATTGATCAAGATCCTGGTTCTGACATAGATCCTCATGTTAATGTTTTTATGAACAAGATTGTTGATCATCATATTTTTTTGCTTCCCAACAATCACATCCCAAAGGGACTAGTCCCTCTGGAAATTTTATTTGATAGAAATGATGTGGTAGTAAAGGGTAAAATCTCGAATGATGATGCTGATGTAGCTGAGTGCAATATTGGCACAGAGAGGAATCCAAAATTTGTCAAGTTTTCAAGCAGCTTGTCGAAGGAACAAAGTTCTGAGTATATTGAGTTATTAAGAGAATTTTCTTATGTGTTTGCCTTCATTGGAGTTACTTCACACACACCTAGGATTTATTTTTCCTAAGGTTATTCCTTGTTTATTAGTCATAATTAGTCATTATCCAGTCTCCTATATTTTAGGGGAGAATATTCCACCTGGAAAATATTCTCTTTTAGTTGACACTTCAGTTTAACTAGTTGAGTTGAGTTTAGATGTTGTATTGGTTTTGTCACCATGCAACATTGGGATCATCACCAACTCACTACTCTTTGTTCAGTCAGTTAGTTGAAGACTAGTTGACTAGTTAACTCAGCTAGGTGGCAGTTCACTCCCGTAACTACCTGAGAGACTAGAATAGGTGGCAGTTTACTCTTGTAACTACTGGTGTGTGTCTAGATCAATCTAGACCACCACTATGGCTCATTATTTACTTTTGTGTCCTATATCTATTGTAAATTATTCACTCTTTGAGTGTGGAATATGGTTAATGAGAATTCTTCCATTCTTTCTGTCCTTCTTCTTCCTTTTCCAATTCTCTCTGCAAATGTGTGTATTATTGTTTATCTAGATCTATTCTGTGCAGGTTCAACACATTTACATGGTATCATATTCGATGGAATACTAAGAAAAAGCTACACCAAATATTTTTTTGCAGGTACAAAAGATTGAAGACAACAAAAAGATGGATTATTCGTCAGAAATACTTCTCACACCTCATAACTATTTGGAATGGAAGCCAAAAATTCTGCTTCATCTTAGATGCAGAGGCTTGTACCAAATAACTATGGCAATGAAAGTAGAGCCTAATTCTGTCGATGAGAAAAATTATTTTCTCAATAGACAAGATATGGCCATAGGAAGTATCGACATGTCTGTTTCTCTCGAACTTTTCCATCAAGTATATGAAGAATCACAAGGATCAACTCCAAATGAATTATGGACCATATTGGAGGTTCTATTTGGGAATAAATAATATTGTGAAGATTTCATGCAGGAG
>JZKD02S0558343.1:9377-19929 GCA_000966675.3 Picea glauca | reverse complement strand
TTTATTTTTCCTAAGGTTATTCCTTGTTTATTAGTCATAATTAGTCATTATCCAGTCTCCTATATTTTAGGGGAGAATAATCCACCTAGAGAATATTCTCTTTCAGTTGACACTTCAGTTTAACTAGTTGAGTTGAGTTTGGATGTTGCATTGGTTTTGTCACCATGAAAAATTTGTATCATCACCAACTCACTACTCTTTGTTCAGTCAATTAATTGAAGACTAGTTGACTAGTTAACTCAGCTAGGTGGCAATTCACTCCCGTAACTTCCTGAGAGACTAGACTAGGTGGCAATTTACTCTTGTAACTACTGGTGTGTGTCCAGGTCAATCTAGACCACCACTATGGCTCATTAGTTACTCATGTATCCTATATATATTGTAAATTATTCACTCTTTGAGTGTGGAATACGGTTAATGAGAATTCTTCCATTCTTTCTCTCCTTCTTCTTCCTTTTCCAATTCTCTCTGCAAATGTGTGTATCATTGTTTAGCTAGATCTATTTTGTGCAGGTTCAAAATATTTATATCACATCCCAAAGGGACTGGTCCCTCTGGAAATTTTATTTGACATAAATGATGTGGCAGTAAAGGGTAAAATCTTGAATGATGATGCTGATGTAGCTGAGTGCAATATTGGCACAGAGAGGAAACCAAAATTTGTCAAGTTTTCAAGCAGCTTGTCGAAGGAACAAAGGGTTGAGTATACTGAGTTATTAAGAGAATTTTCTTATGTGTTTTCCTGGACCTATGAATACCTCAAAACATATGACACAGTTGTCATTGATCATAAGATCTCATTGGAAGAGGAGGCCAAACCATTTAGGCATAAATTAAGACAAATAAATCCTATGTTGTTGCCTATTATGGAAAAGGAATTAAAGAAGTTGTTGGATGCCCAAATCATTTTCCCTTTGAGATATTCTAAATGGGTGGCCAACCTAGTCCTGGTGAGGAAAAAGAGGAGAAATCACACTCTGTGTTGATTTCAGGAACCTGAACATAAGCTCCAAGAAGGACAATTACCCATTTCCAAAGATGGATAACATTTTACAGAGGGTAACAGGTGCATCCAGTATTTCCATGATTGATGGATTTTTTGGTTAAAATCAAATCTTTGTTCTTCCTGAAGATAGAGAAAAGAAATCCTTCACCACTCACTGGGGTAGATTCATGTATGCCAAAATTCCCTTTGGATTGATGAACACAGGAGCAACCTTTTAGTGAGCCATGGAAATAGATTTCATAGGGGAAAGGGATAAATTTGTGGTCATCTACTTGGATGAAATTACAATATTATCTAACTCTGATAAAGAACATTGTGAACATTTGAAAAAGGTCTTCTTAAAATGTAGGAAATTTGGCCTTTCCTTAAATCCCAAGAAGTCATTGTTTTCCATGAAAGAGGGAAAGTTGTTGGGACACATAGTATCAACTGAGGGGGTTGGGATTGATTCAAGCAGGGTGGAAGCTATTCAAACCTTTTCACTTCCTAGATCCAAGAAAGAAGTCCAGTCTTTCTTGGGAAAAATCAATTTTCTGAAACGGTTTGTTTCAAATTTTGTTGAATTGGTGAAGCATATCACAACCATGCTTAGGAAGGGGAATGAAGTAAAATGGATTGTTGAGTCCATAAATTATTTCAAAAAAATCAATAAGGCCTTGACTAAGGCACCCATGCTTATCAGTCCAGATTACTCCAAGGATTTTCTGATTTTTTCTTTTGCTTCTTTTGATATAGTGGTAGTTGTTTTATTGCAGAAAAACGTTGAAGGGATGGAGCAGCCTATTTCATTTTTCAACGGAGCACTAAGAGATGCAGAGATGAAATATGACATCATGGAGAAACATGCCTATGAATTGGTGAAATCCCTCAAGGATTTTAGAATCTATGTTCTTCATTCAAGGGTTATTGCATATGTCCCTTCAGCTACTGTGAAGGGCATTCTCATTCAGCTTGACATAGATAGAAGAAGGAGTAAGTGGATTACCAAAATCCTTGAATTTTAGTTGGAAATAAAACCCACCAAATTAGTTAAAGGCCAAGGTTTAGCCAAGTTGTTGGTTGAATATAATTGTAAATCTTTTGAGGTTAACTTCATCAACACTTGCTCAGAGAATTAGTAGGCTAAAGTGCCTGATAAAATCCCTCGGGACGACCCTCCATTGGCAGAATGCACCTGGTATAAAGACATTATATATTTTCTGCAAGAGTTGCGACCTCCAGATGGAATGGGGAAGAGTAAGACAAGAGCTTTAAAGCTCAAAGAAATCAGATATTGACTTATTGACTAGGTCTTGTACTGGAAATACCCTTTAGGTGTCCTTCTGAGATGTTTAGACCCACAGGAGGCCAAAAGATTATGTTTGGTTTTCATGATAGCATGTGTGGGGGACATTATTTCTAGAGAACCATGGCCTATAAAATTCTTAGGGATGGGTACTTTTGGCCTACTCTATTCACTGATGTCTGTGCAAAATTCAGATCTTGCATCAAATGTCAAAAATTCTCTGGGAAGCAACAACTCAAGTCTCTGCCATTGAAGCATGTGGTAGCTTCAGGACCCTTTCAATAGTGGGGCCTAGACTTCATTGGGGAAATTCATCTTGCTTCAAGTTGTCAACACAAGTGGATCTTAACTGCAATAGACTATTTCACCAGGTGGATAGAAGTTATTCACACAAGGAGTGCTTCTCACAAAGTGATCATTGGTTTTCTTGAAGATATTATGGCAAGGTTTGGTTGTCTGAACTGGATCATCATGGATAATGTTGCATCCTCCAATTCTGAGCCATTGATCAAATTTTGTGAGTCGTTTGAGATTTCAATGATCCACTCTACCCCCTACTACCCTTAAGGCAATGGATTAGCAGAGTCCTCTAAAAAAATATTGATAAATATCATCAAAAGACTTCTAGAGGAAAATAAGAAATCATGGGATTCAAAGCTCAAATTTGCTTTTTGGGACGATCGAGTGACAAAAAAAAGGTCCCTGGGTATCTCTCCTTTCCAACTTATATATGAGACTGAAGCAATTTTTCCTTCCTAGCTCACCCTACCTGTGGAAAAATTATTTTAGGACTACCAAGGAGAATCTGATGATATGATCAGAAGGATTCACCAACTAGTATAATCCCAATAGATTAGAGAGTAGGCAATGGATAGAGCGCATGACCGTCAACAGAAGATCAAGAAAGATCTTTACAAGAAGAGCAGAAGAGAAGATTTCTAGCTGGGAGATCTAGTACTTAAGTGGGATGCATCCAGACAGGATAGAGGCAAACATAGAAAATTTGAAGCCCTTTGGATCGGTCCCTTCAAGATTTCTGAAGCATTTCCAAACAACACTTACATGTTGCAGAATTTGGAGGGTGATGAAGTTTTTGGTATCCCTGTAAATGGGCATTTTTTGAAGAAGTTATTTATTTGAGCCATAAGTGGCTCTCGTGTCTTTGTAAATATTGTTTTTCTTTTTTTTCATTTACGGTTTTATGGGTGACTCCACAACCCAACAGAAGGAAACTAGAGTTGCAAAGGAGATATTAGAGCCTCGCAAAGAGGAATCTATCCCCCATGGAGCCTAATGTTATCACATGTTTCTGCAGGGGGGATGTTTTTCCCTTGGTTTTGGCCTCTAGGTGACAAAAGTCGAAGAAAGGGGATAAAAACCCACTAAATGGCACTTATCCTAAGTTTGTCAGGGTCGATGTAACCGTTCAACGCACTGAGCTAAGAGATGAGTAGATCAGGGTGACTGAGATTTGAGCACTCTAGATCGACGGTCGTTGATCATATCAGGGCCCCAACATACGCGAACGTTAAAAATTGTAGGGTGGGACGGGTTTAAAACCATGGTTTTGTGGAGATGTTACATGTCATCCAAAGACACACATCGGGCCCAAAAGCGGTGAAGAATCAAACCACTTTTTGTAGCCCCAATATGTGCATGTGCGTATAAGGCCCTATCTTGGGTCGACAAGTGGACGCTCTGTCCCACCAGCAACTGTCCCCCACTCCATCTCTCTCCTCTATCCATCACATCCCCTGCTCCCCTGTAACTTTCGCTCCTTCACACCTGTCCTCCAATCACTATCCCACCTGTTGCATCTCCCCTTATCATCTCTCGTCACCTATACCACCTCCCTCCATGTCACCTATGTCCCATTAAACCTCAACTCCCTCTTGTGTGGCCCCACGCTATATTTATTTTTCTCTTCCCATCCATGTTGTCCACATGGCCATATCCACGTCCTCTATTCCATGTCGAGCGCACCAATCACATCGTCGATTTCCACGTTCATTGTCATGCCTTCTTGCGAGCATCCAAATTAGATCCATATGGCAGAATGTAGAGGCCACTAAATTTCATAGGTGCAGTGTTGACTCAGGCCTCCTTGATCCCGATGAAGCAGTTATTGAAGTTAGTTGGTGGTGGTTGAACATCATTTCCACCATAAATGGAAAGCCTGAGAAAGGACTTTCAACAAGTCAACTCAGCTATAGAACCTTCCTGAAACATGATTGTGTCTGAAAAGAGCTCACTTATTATAGGAGACTGCATGCACAGTGTGCCAAGAAGCATGCAGACGTAATGCCTTCAATGCAGAGACTTGAGCACACTTATGTAGTTTTTCTCTGAGTATATAGGAGTCTTCCTCATAGTTTGTTATGTTGATGGTTGAGCTAAGCTCTCGATCTGTAAAGTTTTAATGAAGCCTTTGGTTCTCTGGTTATGTATCTTTATTTGAGACTTCTTGTTTAATGAAAGTCAATTTCCTTCCATATCTCTATAACAGTTGTGTTAGAACACTTGGGCATGGATGATCCAATCGACGGTAGTTATGTGTTTTTGATGTAGGTTTGATCACAGAGGCATCGTGACCATTTTTAATTAGTTTCTAGTGTTGTCTTTTCCCTCCAACACTGAATGTCTTGGGCATGGATGATCCAATTGGGTTTTTGTTATTAAATTGTTATATATATTTGATTTTGGGTCAGTGATAATTTCATTCAGTTCCTTAAAACTATGAACCAAGAGGATCGTGTCTTCGAAGTTTTTTCTCCTTAGGCTGCTAGAAGAACGGATGTCCATAGAAGACTTCTTCATTTTCCTCAAGTTCTTTCCCCTACTCACCCTTATTACAACTTACTGATTGAAGTTGGATTGAGACCTCACTTGCCTATGCATTCCAGTCCAATTTTCTGAGTTAAAGCGATATAATCCTGAGTTTGCATCCATTAGACCCCCTTTAAAAATATTCACTGTGACATACAGACTGATGGGTATTGGGCTTACCTTTGCAGCAATCCAGAGGTGACTTCCAGTGATAACAAAGTAAAAGTGTGTTTCTTAGTGTGTTTATTTAGTATGCATTAGTATGCATTTGTAGTTAGGAAATCCGACGGTCACGATATGTTCTCGATGTAGAGTGATATGACGGTTCATACTCTCATCGATCTTAACAACCATTGATATGTGGCTTAACACCTGATCGGTCCATGATATCTATTTAAATAAAATGGAGGGTCATTTTTCGATGATCGGTTGTGAGAAAATCTCCTGTAAAATCTCTCTGTAATCTTTTTATTTTTCATTAATAAACTGCTCCAAGTGGTCGTGTTGGTTGGGACCGTGGATGTTTCCCTGTAGGGATTTTACCACGTCAAAAAATTGATGTGTTGATATTTGATCTGGTTGTGTGAGTGGTTACTAAAGGTTTTCATCCTCTATTGGAATACCTATGTTGTCAAACATGGTATCAGAGCATGTTTGAAGACCCGCTCCTATTGTAGATTGAGATCGTGAAGCTGAGTTGCCTCATCTCCATTTTATGTCATTTACGTACATTTATGGGATGAGAGGATTATTCCATTAAATATAGAGCACTCCTTTCATTTAGGAACACTTTTATTTTGACTCAAAAAGGTTTTGGTTTTCCGAAGATACAACCATTTCAGTCAGATTCAGAGGTATAAATCCTAAATACACATTGGTTTTATATTATTTGTTTCTGGGTTGCGAATATTTTAGATCTATGCATTATCTTTTCCCCGTGCCCTATGTAATCTTGAAAAATCAGAAACATATAGGAAAAGGTGCATCTTCTGGGTAAGCTAACCGAGATCTAACCCTTGTTTTCATCGAGAAGCGAATTTTTTTTCTTGTGTGAAAAGAGTTTTTTTTAGAACGCTCTCCAAGGTCATATTCAACAAAAAAAACAACAACAACAATCCTCTTGCAAAACAATACAATATGTTTTGCTAGACCATTTGGTTAAAAGTTTCCTTATTAAGTAAGAGGTCTTGAGTTCAAGTCTCTCTTTTGTTATTTTTTTTTTTTAAGGTTCATGCAAAAATTGTAAAGTGTATTTCACTTCAAGTATAAAAGCGAATCACTATAAGTAGCTTTAATATTTATTTTAGAGTTATTTATTTTGCATGAAGTAACTTCATTGTAAAAGTGATCCCCACTTATCTTTATAATAGTGGGTCACTTCATAAAACAACTTACACCACCACGTGGTCCTTTGGTTACCGTTTATGCCTTTTTTTAAAAGGGCATAACTCTCACATCCAAAGTCTGTTTTCAGTGCTGTTTTTTTTTTAAACCGCCTAAATTTTTGAGATCTTTCCATCCAGAACATCAGTTTCATTTTTTAAATCCATATTATTTACAGATTTAATATGGCTTCTTCCATTAATATTTTTCTTACTAGCACCAACTACTTCCAATGGAAATCTCATATGGAAGATTTATTAATAAGTAAAGGCTTGTACCAGATTACCTTGGGAAAGGAAAAAGAACCCATTGATGATAATAAGAAATTCAAATGGGATAATAGGAGTGACAAAGCACGTGGACTAATCAGAATGTCCATCTCTCCTGATTTAAGGTTCTGCCTTAAAGAAATTAACGACCCCAAAGAAGCTTGGGAAAAGTTTGAATCTTTGTTTGGTAAACTCAATATTATTCGAGAACAATAGTTAGAAAATCAAGTACTGACCTTAAGTACAAGTGATTTTTCTTTCCTTGGATATTATCTATCTAAGTTTAAAACACTCAGAATTTTATGTGAAGAATGTGAGATAAAAATGGAGGAAGAGCATTGCAGTGATCTAATTATTTCTAAGCTAGGTAGTGCATATTCTATGTTTGTATCTACCTTTTATGCCATGAGAGAGGCTCTAGGGAAATCTTATCAAAAACCCACTCTTAATTCCTTTTGTGCTACTTTGATTAGAGAGGAAGATAAGCTTGTACAACTTGGAGTGATCAACACTACAGGGACCTCCAACAAAGCCTTAGTTTCCCAACAGAAAGATTAACCCAAGTATCCCATGAAACAACATCCTTGCTACAATAACAAGCAACATAAGGGTCCCAAGCCCGCTCAGACAGCTTCAGCTCCTAATGGTGACAAAGGAATAAAATATAAAAATAAGAAGATTGACAGACATTGCAACTTCTGTGATAAAGATGGTCATGATGATTCCAAATGTTTCAATAATATGGAAGATTTAGAAGCAACAATGAAGAAGCAAAACATCGGTATTGATTCTACTTCTTCTTCTTCTTCTCATGAACATGCACTTTTTGCTTCTGCTTTCTCCTTCAATACAACTTCTACTTCTTCTTCTGATGAGTGACTTGTTGATTATGGAGCATCGTATCATATGGCTAAGGATAAAGACATATTTTATGCTCTAAATGAATGTAACACCAAGAAAATATTTGTTGGTGATGATAGATCTCTTAGTGTTGTAGGATATAGAACAATTCAAGTAGATAATGGTCATTTCAATGATGTATTATGTGTTCCAATTCTTTCTTGTAACCTTCTATCAGTATATCAAATCACTCATTCAGGTGAAGGTAAGACCATAGAGTTTTCACCTCACCAAGTTGTAATCAAGGATATAAAATATCCTAAGCATGTTCTTACAACTGGAATTCTTGATGATATGACCAGGTTGTACAAGTTTGACAACTTTGGGTCATCATCTTTTTCATCAATTTTTGTTTCTCATAGTGATGACTTGAGCAAACTTTCGCATGAGCGGTTTGGTCATCTAAAATATCACTCATTGCATAAACTATGTAATCAATAGATGGTGACTGGTATTCCTCATGTTTAATGTAGAGATGGTGTTTGTGTCAGTTGTGTTCTCGGCAAACATCATCGGATAGTTTTGACAAACGTGCCTCTTGGAACGCCTAGGGCCCTTTGCATCTTGTTCACAGTGATTTGTGTGGTCCACTTTCTTCTCCTTCTTTTTCTGGGTGCAATTATTTCTTAACTTTCATTGATGATTTTTTCAATCATACTTGGGTTTACTTATTAAAACTTAAGAGTGAAGTTTTTGACAATTTTTTAGCCTACAAGGCCCTTGTAGAAAAACAATTTGGACATCAAATTCAAAAGTTAAGAACAGATAATGAAGGCGAATATGTGAACAATAATTTTACAAGTTACTGCACTACACAGGGCATCCAAATGAAACACATTGTTCCATATACACCACAAAAAAATGTTGATTCTGAGAGAAATAACCGCACATTAAAAGAAATGGCTAATTGTATGATCCAATCTAAGGGATTAATTCTAAAGTATTGAGAGGAAGTAATCAACTGTGAAAATTACATAGTCAATCGTACTCCCACAAAGGCTCTTAAAAATATAACACCAGAAGAAGATTGGGCTAAAATTAAACCAGATGTAAGTCATTTCCGTGTATTTGGAAATATAGCATGGGCTTACATTCCTGATGAGAAAACGAAAGCATTGCAGCCTGAAAGTGAGCAGTGTATATTTGTTGGTTATTCTAAAGATGTCAAAGGTTATAGACTTCTTCAACCACATTGTAATGAAATTATTATTAGAAGAGATGTTAAATTTGATGAAAATCTCTTGGCCTGCAAGCCTAATTCGGTGATTGTGCCTTCTTCGGCCTATGATCCATCTTCGGCATTTATTCCTTCTTATGTCCCTATTCTAATTTATTCTTCATATGATGACACTGAGGATGAAAATCCACCTCCGGCTTCTCACCTTCCTCTAGATGAGTCCTTTGAACTTGAACCAACACCAGTTCCACCACTTCCTAGATGGGTCCGTTCAACATGAGAAGGAGTTGGTGGTCTTGTCGGTGATCCTTCAGATTAGCATCGAACATGTTCACAGTTCCAGCGAGCCTCTTCTCTTTTGGCTCAAGTTTCAGAGACTCATGATCCAAGGACATTTACAAAATATTTGAGTCATCAAGATTGGGATACAACAATGAATGAAGAGTATCGTTCTTTAATGGAAAACAATACTTGGGATCTTCTACCTCCTCCAAAAGGAAGAAAAATTGTCATATGTAAATGGGTTTATAGAAATAAGTATGCATCAGATGGAAGTGTTGAAAGACACAAGGCTTGGTTAGTTGCCAAAGGATTTTCCCAAGTTGAAGGAATTGACTATAATGAAACCTTTGCCCTTGTAGCCAAAATGAATTCCATCCACCTTGTTCTTTCCCTTGTTGCCTCACATAAATGGGTGGTTCTATATGGATAGCACATGTCATTCTATTTATGGTGGTATGTGGAACTTCACATAGCTTCTCAAGGTTTGAGAGTTATGGCCTTATGAAGTTGGAGGACCCTCATATGTCATCTAGAAGCCCCAAAATGTCAAAGTAGTCAAAGTGGTTTAAGAGATTTTAAAAGGTAAATAATAAAGTGAAGTAATGAGTGTATTATAATTCAAATTGAATACAAACTAAAGTATTTCAATAATAAATTTAATGGAGAAATTAGAAGTGGGTTAACACTAAAATAAGGAAAGTGGGGCCAAGTGACCTAAAAGATGTTTTTAAGGAAGCTACTTGGAGAGTATAAATAAGAGGCAAGGCTCTCACATTTTAATCACACTTGAGAATATTGAATATATATAGGTGTCTGAGGTAACCAATGATATATAAACCTAAATTCTGAGGGAAGGTGAACAAAAGAAGGCCGAAATGCAAGGAAGGATAAATTCTTTTGATGGTGCTTTCTAAGGTATGTTATTTACAGGTCATCTCACCATT
Source organism: Picea glauca (assembly GCA_000966675.3). Lineage (NCBI taxonomy): Eukaryota > Viridiplantae > Streptophyta > Pinopsida > Pinales > Pinaceae > Picea > Picea glauca. The sequence continues at coordinate 9,857 of JZKD02S0558343.1, read as the reverse complement.
TTCACTATAACTTTTTTTCTATAATGATTCAGACCGTGAAATTTCTATTCCATTGAGAAAACATATCCAAGTATTTGTGGTAAAACACTCAGCTTGTGGGTCATTGTATTTTTGGAGTTACACTCCGTGGAAATACGGTTTGTGGCTAGTCCTGAAACTAGTCAAAAACAGGTGTTTTGGGTAAAAATGTCATAAATTATTCATAACATATCCAAATTCAGTGAAACAAAAAGTGTTGGTTAGGGTATATTATTTGGTATGATTTTTCATGGTTTAATATCAATTCAACAAACATTTTGTGTGGGGCACGCTCTACAAGTTTTCTCTCTAGAATAAGACAGAATTCAGCAAGGTATGTCATTTTTTCCCTAACTCCTTTTCTGAGAGGTTCCAAGTAGTGAGACCTAGAGGAATTGCATAAAACACACTGAATTTTTTTTTGTATCAGTTTCATATCTTATACATTGCAGGTACAAAGTT
>JZKD02S0558299.1:0-16363 GCA_000966675.3 Picea glauca | reverse complement strand
CATTGGTGAGAGATGATTCAAGGCCATGACCCTAAATGTTGTTTTCTCCAAGGAATTCCTCAAACCAGAATACCAAGGGGATAATTTGTCAAAGGGAGTGCCCAAAAATCATATGTTGGAGGGATTTCATAAGATGTTGAAGGTGATTCAAAGATATTTCAACTGTGAAGGGAGACTTAACATGATATATCAATACCATATAAAGCTACTGCTACACTTCACAGGTAAATATTCCATGAATATCCCTTTCTACTTGTTTAGAAGTAATCGAAAAATGTCTCACAGGGTCCAAGCTAAATCAAAAGAAGTTGATACAAGTGTCTTCCATTCAAGCCTTATAAATATGATGGTGATGGAGGAATTGAGAAAGAAAAACATTGATTGGGAAGCATTCATTACTTCTTCGCACTTCCAGCTAAATGTTTCTCCCACTCCACAGTCTAAAATGCAAAGCCCTCTTCATATTGACAAGACTGTATATTCAGAAATGAACAAGAAAAGAAAGATCACTAAGACTGCTAGAGATGATAGAGAAACAAAGGATCATGAAGGAGGAGAACCTTCACAGTCTTCACAGAAAGAAGCTCCACCTATGCCAGAGCCCACTCCAATGAAAGTCCCTTCAAGCAAAACCACAGGCTTGAGAGGCATAAAGTTGGTGTTTCCTTCACCTAGTGTAGCTGACAAGGTCAAAGCTAGGAGCCCTTTTACCAGAGCAGCAACCAAACAAGAGATCCATGTGAAGGAAGATATAGTAGGAGTTGCAATTCAGAATAAAGGTAAATCCATATTTTTTGGAGAGCATGTTGAAAATATTAACATCACTACTCCTCCAAAAAAGAGAAATCATACTTTTAGGAGACTCAAAGGACAACTTAAAGAGGTAAGGGCTGAAATTGATGAAATGAAGAAGGGGGAATTGGTTGCAAAGAAGACGATTAAGGGAATAATGGACATGTATCATGAAACTATTGACAGAGCCATATTTATAGCCAAAAGGTTCTTGCCCCTCCACATACAGCTCAAAAATATTTACAGACAAAACATAGCTCACCATGCACAAATAAGAGAACTAAAGGTAGAGCTACATCCTTTCAAAGAGGATTTAGCTAAGAAGAATATAGATATGTTGGCTAAATCTGCTTCCAGGAGGAGCTCTAGATTTAGAAAATGAAGAAGTTGAGCACCTTAACTCTTATCAGTTTTGACAATTTCATGTTTTTGTATTTTACAAATTTGAGGATGGTCGTGCTTGATAAATCATGTTTAGCTACTAGGGTATTATATTCTAATTCATATATCATGATTATATGTTATTACAACAGTTGGTGGCACTGGAGATAGTATTTGGGATATTTTTGGATTTTATTAAATGCAATAAGCTGCTACAAGAAAGTTTGCAGCGCCTGGAGCTGTGCACTGGATGATGCAGAAAGGCGCTGCAAACTGTGTTGCGAACTCTTGTTCCGGAAGTTTTGAAGGAATGAGCAGTTGCTAGATGGTTAGAGGAATACATGATAGTTTTCTAAAGGTTAGTTGTAAGCTGGGAGGCCACCTTCCAAAGGAAGATGCGCTCAAAGGGACACTTCATCAGCCATAAAGATGTTAAGGACGTTGCCAACATTAGCCTAGAATTTAGCATTTTGTTATTTTATGTTGAACAGTTGTATTCACGCCACCTTTAGACATAGGATCCTATGCAGAAGTGGTTACTCGGATTTTAAAGCTATCATTGATAGTCTAGACTATAATATAGGCATAGTAAGATTGAGAAAGGTTTGAATGGTTGAGATGAGACTCATATTTTGATGTTGTGAATGTAATAGAGACATCTTGGATTTTATGTACCGGACCTAAGAATTTTTGGCTAATAGAAATCATTATTTTTCCCTATCATCTTGTTTTTGCCTTACTCTAATTTGCAGTCTGTTGGAGGTTTCAATTGATCTTATTGTATCTGTATTGTAATGAAGGACTTATTGTGATGTTGTTTATGATTTTATCAGAGTTTCCCTTTTGATTAAAGAATTTCTTGTTTTAGAAGGTTTTCTTCATAAAACTACTATTATTACCTTATGTGAATGGTAGATATATTTCACCTTTCTTACTGAAGTCTTCCCCCTATCCATCTTATTCTTTAAACCTTGATCTAAGTTACTCAAAACCTCATTTGTTGGTGTATTTTATCTGGAACTTACTGTGATTGACACTTTTTTACTGAGTTTTTATCCATTCGCCACCTTATCATAAAAACTTATCTTTAAACTTACTGATGGGTGTCAAGCTTACACTTTAGCAGTCAAAGTGTGACTTTCAGTGCTAACATTCTTGGTGTCGTTGACGGTGATCGAACCCGGGTCACCCGCATGACAGGTGAGAATACTCATCATTATTGACTTCTTGAGAGGGGGAAATGAAAACCACTCCAGCACCAACATTGTCTTTAGAATATGCCCCATCAAAAAACATTTTCCAAATTTGAGAACCTTGTTTTACTGTTTCACATGCTATGGGTGACAGCTTTCTTATTTCCAAAGGTGGCTGAGGAAGGTTAGTGAGTTACATAATGTTATATCCCAAATCAATGTCCACAACATAAATACGATGGTTAGTGGGGTTACTTCTGTTATCACATAAACTTGTCAAAGTCTTGTGAATCTAGGGTTTTTGCCTAAGTCTGTAACTTTTCCTGTCTCTCCTCCTTTCGCAGACCCAATCATAAGGTTTTTTTCTTTCGACTTATAGTTTTCTTCTTTTTCCTGCCTAAGAGGTGTCAACCCTAAGCCTTTTTGTTTTCTCTGAGTTCGATCACTTCTCTCTCCTTGTCTTTGTCCCTGATCCTTTTTCCTTCTTGAGCCCTCAGTCAGTCATCCAAGTATTTGTTTACAGAGGTCGTAGCCATAAGCACAAGCGCAACACTTAAAGCAGTTTGATATTGAATTGAATCAAGGGAGCGAGAAAGTTCAGTTTGGCGGAGGAAATTTCATTTCAAAGTTTAGATATCAACGACAAATTATAAGCGTGGGAATCAGGAGTTTCAAACGTTGTTGAAGTTGTTTGTAAAAGATCAGAATCCCCAAAACCCGAAATCAACAAGAGTTGTCTGATCCAATAGGACACGTGGCACCAGATCCGAACCATGGAGAAAGTCATTTCGGGAAAACCGAAGTAAGGAGTGCACAGATTTCCCGAGTCCCGAAATGTCGAGGTCCCAAAATGTCGATATTCATCTAGGTCATTTGATTCAGCGGGGGCGCATGGCACATGATCCGAGAAATCGTTATTTCACGACTCGGAGGTTTGAGCATGGAGCACGACAAGAAGTCACGAAATGCGAAATTGTGAAGTGCCTGGGAATTGGGCCCGTGGTCACTACCCACAGTCATATGGAAAGTGGGGCTATAAAGAAGGGCATGCGCCTATTGGGCGGCTGGCGACTAAGGTTATTTGGGGAGACGATCGTGGCCATCAAATTCAAAGTAGGTCCGACCGTCGAGGTGGATGGGCCATTTTACAAGTTCAAGTATCGGGATATTTGGAATCGAAAGAAGTGAAGATTCTCAAAATGCGAAGTCCCAAAATTTCACAAAACAAAAGCCCCAGCTCATGACCTGAGGTCACATGAAGCAATGGAGAGGAGCCACTCCAGAAGCCGAGGGTTCCTGTATTTTCACAAGGGAAGATCTATGTGGTCTCAAGGCTCTAGGCTTGACTTAGAAGAGTCGTGAGCATCTCCTGGAGCATTCATGGGTGTCAGGATCCATCCTAATCCCAATGAAAGTAGTTAATGGAAATGGGGGAGGTTGTTGAAACCTCGTCGCACCCCATAAATGGAAAGCATGGAAGAACTGGTCATGGAGGCAGACTGCCAGCCGAAAGTTCCCTTGTCAACAGATTCTCCTGCAAAGCCCATACTGATCTGAGATCGCGTCTGACAAAAGAACGCAAGTGTAGACTGACAGAAAAAAATGAAAACACAAATCTTTGATTGTAGTGGTCAAGTCACATTTCTGGTGGTGGCAACTATTCTGAGCATAAATACTCAGTTTTGATATTTTGTTAGGGTCGATGGTTGAGCTAAGCTCTCATATTGTAAATTTGTAATGAAGCCTTTGGTTCTTTGGTTATGTGTTTCCTTTTGAGACTTCCTTTTTAATGACAGACAACTTTCTTATCATCTCTTTTTCTTCTGATATTGAAGACTCGGGCATGGGTGATCCAGTCGAGTTGTTGTGATTGTATTGTAATGTATGTTTTATTGCAATATTGTTATAACATTTTCAGTTTCCTGAAGTTTTGGGTTCAAGAGGATCTTGTATTTGAATCTTTTCCTCCTTAGGTTGCTGGAAGACCCAATGTCCATAACAGACCTCTACATTTTCTCACTAGTTCTTCCCCCTACTCACCCTTTACTACAACTTATTGACTGAAGTTAAATCAAGACCTCACTTGATCATGCATTGTCTAGTCCATATTTCTAAGTTAAAGGAATATTTTCTTGAGTCTGCACCCATTTGACCCCCTTTAATTTATTCATTGTGACATAACAGATGGGTACTGGGCTTACCTCTGTTGCAATCCAGAGGTGACTTCTAGTGCTAACATTTCTGGTGCCACTGTCGGGGATGAATTGAAGATTTTCCCTGGGATAGAACGACAAATATTACTGATTCTGAAGGTGCATCAGAAATCAGTGCCATTGAAGATTTCTACTTGCACCTGACAACTCCACTGGTCTGACTCCACTAGTCCAAATCCAGTGGTTCGACTCCATTGTTTCAGCTAGTTCCGAAAGGCAGACAGATGAGGTATCACCCACAGCTGCCTCTAGCCACGCTTGAAGTTGACCCTGAGAAAATTATTAGAAAAGGAAAGACCCCTTAAGAAGGTACTTCAGTTGTTGAACCAGGTGATTCTGGTAATTTTCTTCATCCTCCCTCTGAAACTCCATTAGCTACTTATCATACTCCTATTATATCTTCAGTTGGAGTTTCTAGAGCCTTGAATTTTGGGATTTTTCCTATTGTTTTCTCCTCCCCTAGCCTCAGTTTAGAAGGAGAAAAGTTTTACACTCCCGTCTCCCTTGAGGTTGTTCCCTGGCTCAGACCTAGGACCTTAGGATATTTTCCCACTCCAGGTTTTACTATCCCTTCCCCTATAAGAGTTGTTGTAGGAGGAGCCTCTTGTCCTACCATATCTGCTACCTTTTTCCCCAGAAATACATTTCCAATTTCACCTGTCTGAACCCCATCTCCACCTCCTTCTCCTCCTGTTCACACTCCAATGGCAAGAGAAAATCCCCCCATAACTAGAATGGAAGCTATAATAGCGGCTAGGTACACCCCTCTTGTTTTTCCTCAGCCTATGAACACCCTCCCGGTGAATGGCTACCTTAATAAGTTACCTAAGTTCACGAGTGAGGGAGATATAACTACAGAAGCACATCTTAAAGCCTTTTATAGTTTTACAGATAATCATGCCATAGAGAATGAATATGTATGGATGAGGATCTTTGTTCACAGCCTCGATGGTGAAGCTAGGAAGTGGTTCAGGGCCTTGCCCCCTGGATATATTGGTGGGATTGAAGCCCTAGATGAATTCTTCTTAAAGGATTGGGGAGACAAAAAGGATCTCCTTTACTATATTATAGAGTTTGGGGCTCTGAAGAAAGAGGAAGGGGAATTTGTGTCTGATTTCTCCAAGAGGTTTAATAAAATGTATAATAAAATTTCCACTAAAGTCAAGCCTACATAAACCTCTGCAAAGATTAATTACGCTAGCGCTTTTTAGCATGACTTATGTCTCCTGCTAAGAGAAAGAAGAGCTACTTCATTGGCTCATATGAAAGATGCATCCCTTGAAGTAGAGTCTAATATATTTGCAATTGATAAACTTAGGAGAAAGGCTGACAAAGACAGAAGAAGAGGGAGGTTTGAAGTCTCAACCTCTGGTTCCTCTACTGTCCATCCTCAAGTTGAGGAGCTTACTAAATTAGTAAAATCTATGTCTGCTGAGATGGAGAAGTTGAATCTTGAAGTAAGACAAAACTATAGAAATCTGCAAAATGTTGAGAACAAAGGTAACTTCAGGAGACCTAACAATGCTCCTCAAATTCTTCCAAGAGAGCAGAGGAACAGAGATAGAAATGATCAGAACATCCAGACTCCTCTCCAAAATAATCTTGTTATGGATGATGAAGGTGAGGATGAGGACCTTGATCCTGAAATCCATTGCCTTGGAGACACCTCCTCCTTTCCTCATTTGACTCAACCTGCATATGAGGAATATCTCATGGACAACCAACTTAATGAGTTGAGTAAAGGATACAAGGCCAACAACAGCCCAAACAGATATAATCTGAGGTCCAAAAAGAAAGAAGGAAAGCCCAATGCTCCTGAGCAACCTACCAAAGTAGAAGCCTGCTAAAGATATAGCTGACAACAACAAAGGTAAGAAAGCACAAGCTCCCTCTCCAGTAATTAAAGGTCTCGTCCCGAAAGTGAAGGATATTTTGAAGCCCTCTCCCTTTTTCAATTTTGACCATGAAATCCAAAAAATTAGAATCCCTATACTCCTTTCGGAACTGGTCAAGCATGAAGATTTAAAAAGAAGCCTCTCTAAGCTATTGTCATCTGAACCTACGTCTCATCCCACAGACTCAGTCAATTTGCAAGATGAAAATCCAACTATCGTATTAGGACCTTTGGTAGAATATAGAGATGATTCCTCCCCTCCCTTCTACACTTTATTGAACGTCCATGACAAGGTGTTGCATAACTGCTTAGTGGATTCAGGAGCATCCCATAATCTTATGCCTAAGATTTTCATGGAAAAACTTGAGTTGGAAGTCACAAAAACCTACCATGACTTGTATTCTTTCGATTCCAAGAAGGTGAAGTGCCTTGGGGTTATCAAACACCTGGCCATGTCCCTATTCTAGCTACCAATGAAGAGCGTAGTCATGGATATCGTAGTGGTTGATGTTCCCCCTAAGTTCGGAATGATCCTAACTAGATCTTGGATAAAGAGATTGGGGGGAACCTTGCAGATGGACCTTTCATACACCACCATTCCTGTGTTTGGGGGAGAGCACATGAGATTTTATAGGGAAGCTCAATTGGCGTACATTATTAGTGATGAAGCAAACCCCACGAACCATCCTATTTTTTCTCTTGACACAAATTTGGGAGCTAGTTTGTTGCAACTCACCGATGCTCCTGAACTCACTCTTGAAATAAAAAAGAAGTCCCTTACTCTCTGTGAATTTTCTCCTTCGATTACCTATGTTTGGAAGATGTTCTTCAATGGAGCCTCTTCTAGAGAAGTAGTCCTTGTTTCACCTATTCAGTAAATTATAACTCTATCCTACAAGTTAGAATTGGAAACTACCAATAATGTGGCAGAATATGAAGCTCTTTTTTTGGGTTTAAGTGATGCAAAGGACATGGGAGTTGAAGAGATATCAGTATTTGGGGATGCTGAGTTAATTGTCCATCAAGTCAAAAATCTCTAACAAGCTAAGCACCCTAGGATAAGAACTTATAGAAATGAAGTGTGGGACTTTGTTGACAATGTTTTCCTAGCTTTCAACATTTCATTTATTCCAAGAGAAGAAAACATCATGGTTGATTCTCTGGTTGTTTCAGCAAGCAATTTCAGAGCCCCCTTTCCACCAAAGCTCAAGTATGACATAGAAGTAAATTACACACCCTCTATACCTGATAATGTCAAGCATTGGAAAGTATTTGAGGATGATCTTGAGATCAAAATATTCCTTGAAACCATTGATGAGTTTTTTGCGCTACATATTGATCAAGATCAGGATTCTGGAAGTAATCCTCATGTTGACGTTTTCCTGAACAAAATCGCTAATCACCATATTGTTCAGTTGCCTAGCAATCACATTCTGAAGGGACTAGTTTCTTTGGAGAGACTATTTGAAAAAAATGATGTGGCAGTGAAAGTTAAAGGATCGGCTAATGATGTTGATGTAGCCGAATGCAACATTGGTACAGAGAAAGAACCCAAATTAGTCAAGATGTCAAGAAGCCTGTCAAATAAACAAAGGACCAAGTATGCTAAGTTGTTAAGAGAGTTTGTTGATGTGTTTGCCTAGACCTATGAAGACCTCAGAACATACGACAAAAGTGTCATTGAGCATAAGATCCCACTGAAGGAGGAGGCCAAACCGTTTAGGAAAAAATTAAGACAGATAAATCCTATGTTGTTGCCTATTATGGAGAAAGAGGTAAAGAATTTGTTGGACACCCAAATCATTTTCCCTTTGATATATTCAGACTAGGTGGCCAACTTGGTCCTGGTGAGAAAGAATAGTGGAGAAATCAGACTTTGTGTCGATTTCAGAAACCTAAACAAAATCTCAAAGAAGGGAAATTACCCTTTGCCAAAGATGGAACACATATTGCAAAGGGTAACAGGTGCATCTAGGATTTCCATGATTGATGGATTTTCTAGCTACAATAAGATCTATGTCTTGCCTGAAGACAAAGAAAAGACAACCTTCACCACTCCTTGGGGCACATTCATGTATGCCAAAATTCCCTTTGGATTGATGAAGGCAAGAGAAACCTTCCAACGAGCCATGGACATCGCTTTCATTGGAGAAAGAGACAAATTTGTGGTCATCTATCTAGATGACATAACAATCTTCTCCAAATCTAATAAATAACATTTTCAACAACTGAGAAAGGTCTTCTCGAAATGCAGAAGGTTTGGTTTCTCCCTAAATCCCAAGAAATCTTTATTTTCCATGCAGGAAGGAAAATTGTTGGGACACATTGTATCAGTTGAGGGGGTCAGGATTGATTCAAGCAGGGTAGAATCTATTCAAGCCTTATCACTTCCCAGATCAAAGAAAGAAGTTCAGTCTTTCCTGGGAAAAATCAATTTTTTGAGAAGGTTTGTTTCAAATTTTGTTGAATTGGTGAAGCATATCACAGCCATGCTCAGGAAGGGGAACGAAGTAAAATGGACTTCCGAGTCCAGAGATTCCTTCAACCAAATCAAGAAGGTACTGATTGAAGCATCTATGCTAATCAGTCCTGATTATTCCAAGGATTTCCTGATTTTTTCCTTTACTTCATTTGATATAGTGGTCGTTGTTTTACTACAAAAGAATGATGCAGGGCTGGAGTAGCCTATTTCTTTTTTCAACAGAGCACTAAGAGACGTAGAAGACAGATATGAAATCATGGAGAAGCAGGCCTATTCCTTGGTGAAATCCCTCAAAGCATTCAAAGTCTATGTTTTGCATTCGAAGATCATTGCATACATTCCTTCAGCTTCTGTGAAGGACATTCTCATTCAACCTGACATAGACGGGAGAAGGAGCAAGTGGATTGCCAAAATACTTGAATTCAATCTGGAAATAAAACCCACCAAACTAGTTAAAGGGAAAGGTTTAGCCAAGCTGTTGGTTGAATTTAATTGTAAAGATTCCGGGGTTAACTTCATCAACGCTTGCTCAGAAAATCAGTAGGCTAAAGTGTCTGATAAAATCCCTCAAGACAATCCTCCATTGGCAGAATGCACCTGGTACAAAGACATTATATATTTCCTACAAGAGTTAAAGCCCCCTGACGGTATGGGAAAAAACAAGGCAAGAGATTTAAAGCTCAAAGTGATTAGATATTTCCTTATTGACCAGGTCTTGTATTGGAAAGACCCTCTAGGTGTTCTTTTGAGATGTTTAGACCCACATGAGGCCCAAAAGATTATGTTTTATTTTCAAGACAGCCTATGTGGGGGACATCAATTCTTGATAACCACGACCTATAAAATTCTCAGGGCAGGGTATTTTTGGCCTACTATGTTCACTGATGTCTGTGCGAAAATTAGAGCTTGTATTAAATGTCAAAAATTTGTTGGGAAGTAGCAGCTAAAGTCCCTGCCATTGAAGCCTATGGTTGCTTCGGGCAATGGGGCCTAGAATTCATTGGGGAAATTCATCCCGCATCAAGAGGTCAACATAGATGGATCCTGACTTCCACATATTATTTTACCAAGTGAATAGAAGCTATCCCCAGAAGGAGTGCTTCTCATAAAGTGATCATTGGTTTTCTGGAGGATATTATAGTAAGGTTTGGTTGTCTGAACGAAATCATCACTGATAATGTTGCATCCTTCAAGGCTGAACCACTCATCAAATTTTGTGAGAAGTTCATAATTTCATTAATCCACTCTACCCCTTACTATCCACAAAGCAATGGATTAGCAGATTCCTCTAACAAAAGCCTGATAAAGATCATCAAAAGACTGTTAGAAGACAACAAGAAAGCATGGGACTCAAAGCTCAAGGTTTCTCTGTGGGATGATAGAGTGACAACAAAGAGATCCCTGGGCATCTCTCCTTTCCAACTTATATATGGGACTGAAGCAGTTTTTCCTTCTCAGCTTGCCCTGCCTGTGGCGAAATTCTTCCAAGACTGCCACAGAGAACTTGACGATATGATCAAAAGAATTCATCAGCTGGTAGAAGTCCAACAGACTAAAGAGCAGGTGATGGACAGAGTGCATGACCTTCAACAGAAAATCAAGCAAGCCTTTGACAGGAAAAGCAGTAAGGATGATTTCCAACTAGGGGATCTAGTACTCAAATGGAATGCACCCAGACAAGACAGGGGCAAGCATGATAAATTTGAAGCCCTTGGATTGGACCCTTCAAAATTTCTGAGACACTTTCAAATAATACTTATAGGTTGCAGAATTTGGAGGGTGACGAAGTTTTTAGTGGCCCTGTAAATGGGCACTTCCTGAAAAAAAATTTCGTTTAAAGCCGGAGTTGGCATCCCACCATTGTAAATATCGTTCATGTTCTATGTTTATTTTGTTTTTAATAGGAGATTCCATAGCCTAAAGCTAAGGCACCAGAACTACTTGTTCTTGGAATCTCGCAGGGAGCATGCCATCCCCTGTGGAGCCAAATGTTATCACATAAACTTGTCAGAGTCTTTTGAATCTGGGTTTTTTGCCTAAGTATGTATTTTTTCCTGTCTCTCCTCCTTTTGCAGACCCAATCGTAAGGTTTTTTCCTTTGGACTTATATTTTTCTTCTTTTTCCTACCTGAGAGGTGTCGTCCCTAAGCCTTTATGTTTTCTCTGAGGTATATCACTTCTCTCTCCTTGTCTTTATCACTGATCCTTTTTCCTTCCTGAGCCCTCAATCATTCATCCAAGTATTTTTTTACAGAGGCCGCAACCATAAGCACAAGCACAACACTTAGAAAAGTTTGATATGGACTTGAATCAAGCGAGCGAGCAAGTTCAGTTTGGCGGAGGGAATTTCATTTCAAAGTTCAGAGATCAACGACAAATTATAAGTGCAGGAATCAGGAGTTCCAAACATTGTTGAAGTTGTTTGTAAAAGATCTGAATCGTCGAAACCCGAAATCAACAGGAGTCGTCCGATCCAGCAGGACGTGTGGCACCAGATCCGAACCACAAAGAAAGTCATTTCGGGAAAATCGAAGTAAGGAGTGCATAGATTACCCGAGTCCTGAAATGTCGATATTCATCTGGGTCGTCCGATTTAGCGGGGATGCGTCTCACTTGATCCGAGAAATCACAATTTTGCGAATCGGTGGTTTGAGCATGGAGCACGACACGAAGTCGCGAAACACCTAGGAATTAGGCCCGTGGTCACTGCCCATAGTTATATGGAGAGTGCGGATATAAAGAAGGGCATGCGCCTATTGGGCGGCTAGAAACTAAGGTTATTTGGGGAGACGATCGTGGCCATCAAATTCAAAGTACGTCCGACCGTCGAGATGGATGGGCCTTTTCACAAGTTCAAGTATCGGGATATTTGGAATCGAATGGAGTGAAGATTCCTGAAATGCAAAGTCCTAAAATTTCACAAAAAAGAAGCCCCAGGTCATGACCTGAGGTCACATGAAGCGATGGATAGGAGCCACTCCAGAAGCCGAGGGCACCCGTATTTTCACAGGGGAAGATCTATGTGGTCTCAAGGCACTAGGCTTGACTCAGAAGAGTCATGAGCGTCTCCTGGAGAATTCATGGGTGTCAGGCTCCATCCCAATCCCAATGAAAGTAGTTAATGGAAATGGGGGAGGTTTTTGAAACCTCATCTCACCCCATAAATGGAAAGCATGGAAGAACTAGCTGTGGAGGCAGACTGTCAGATGAAATTTCCCCTGTCAACAAATTCTCCTGCAAAGCCCATATTGATCTGAGATCGCGTCTAACAGAAGAACGCAAGTGTAGACTGACAGAAGAAGATGCAGATGCAAAACTTTGATTGTAGTGGCCAGGTCACATTTCTGGTGGTGGCAACTGTTCTGAGTATAAATACTCAATTTTGATATTTTGTTAGGGTCGATGGTTGAGCTAAGCTCCCGTATTGTAAATTTTTAATGAAGCCTCTGGTTCTTTGGTTATGTGTTTCCTTTTGATATTTCTTGTTTAATTATAGACAACTTTATTATCATCTCTTTTGCTTCTGATATTGAAAACTCGGGCATGGGTGATCCAGTCGAGTAGTTGTGATTGTATTGTATTGTATGTTTGATTGCAATATTGTTATAACGTTTTCAGTTTCCTGAAGTTTTGGGTTCAAGAGGATCTTGTATTCGAAGCTCTTCCTCCTTAGGTTGCTGGAAGACCCGATGTCCATAGCAGACCTCTACATTTCCTCACCAGTTATTCCCCCTACTCACCCTTTACTACAACTTACCGATTGAACTTAAATCAATACCTCACTTGCTCGTGCATTGCCTGGTTTGGATTTCTGAGTTAAAGCGATATTTTCTTGAGTCTGCGCCCATTTGACCCCCTTTAATTTATTCATTGTGACATACAAACTAATGGGTATTGGGATTACCTCTTCTGAAATTGAGAGGTGACTTCTAGTTCTAACAACTTCCATCACTAATAATATAAGTCGGTTGTTATTCTCTATATAGTCTTCTATGTTCACCCCCAAATACAGGTATTGTGGCATAGGAGAGGTCTATTTGCAATGTTCCTCCCAATCTCTTAATCCATGATCTGGAAAATAACGTCCCGAACTTAAGGGGAACATATGCAACAACTATATCCATCACTATACTCTTCATGGGAAATTGGAAAAGGGTAACAACCAAATCTTTGATCACCCCAAGGAATTTCACTTTCCTTGAATCAAAAGAATATAGATAATGATACACTTTAGTGATCTCTAGACCAAGTTCATCCATTACATATTTAGGCATTAAGTTATGGGACGCACCTGAGTCCATCAATTAGTTGTGTAAGATCTTGTCATGTACATTCAATGAGTTATAAAAAGGAGGGGAAGACGCAACCCTATCTTCTATTAAGGGCCCTAATGTCACTGTAGGTTTTTCATCTTGCAAATTCACTGAATCTGTTGGATGGGAAGAAAAATCAGACTGCAACATTTTAGAAATGGACTTCTTTAAATCTTCATTCTTTATCAACTCTAAGAATGGGACTGGAATTTTGATCTTCTGAATTTCATTTTCAAAGTTAAAAGAAGACAGGGATTTCAAAATTTATTTTACTTCTTGGATAGGGGATTTAACCACATGTTGATTATTTTGTTCTTCATTTCCTTTCTTTGGTGCAACCACTGTTTTAGTAGAGGGGTCTGATTTTTTAGGCTGATTTGATGTACTAGGATTTCCCTCTTTCTGTTTTGACCTCAAGTTGTACTTATTCTGATTTTCATTCATTTTCTCTCCCTTGCTTAACTCATTTAGTTGGTTGTTCATCAGGGACTCTTCATAAGCAGATTGAGTTAGGTGGGGAGAAGTAGATGTGTCTCCTAGACAGTGAATTTATTGATCAATGTCCTCCTCTTCTCCTTCTTAATCACCAACCAAATTGTTTTGAAGAGGATTCTGAACCTTTTGATCATCTCTATTCCTCTGATCTCTTTGAAGAATTTGAGGAGCATTATTTTGTCTTATGAAATTATTTGTTTTTCCAAAATCTTGTGTGTTCTTGTTTGCTTGTCTCCCCTCTAATTTTGGTTTTTCCATTTCTGCAAAAAGGGATTTGACTAACTTGGTCAATTCATCTACTTGAGGGTTAGTTGTTGAAGCATCAGAGGTGGAAGCTTATGCCTTTTGTTTCCTCCTATCCCTATCATATTTGTCTCTTAATTTTTCTGCAACCAATATGTTTGATTCCACTTCTAGGGAAACATCTTGCATGTGAGCTAGTCAAGTAGATCTTCTCTCTATTAATAGAAGACAAAACTCAAGATCAAATGCACTAGCATAGGTTATCCTGGAAAAGGTTTCAATAGGTTTGATCTCTGTAGGAATTTTATTATACATTTTGTTGAACCTTTTGAAAAAGTATGATACTGATTCACCTTCTTTTCTTTTGAGAGAACCAAATTCAGTGATATAGTACATAAATTCCTTCTTGTCCCCCAATGCATTAAAAAGGAGTCATCAAGGGATTCAATCCCAGCAACTGATCCATGAGGTAAACCCATAAACCATTTTATGGATTCACCATCGAGGCTTTATACAAAAACTCTCATCCACACATCCTCATTTTCAATGTTTAGATTATCATCATAGCTATAGAAAGCTGCAAGGTGTTCCTTTGCAGTTATGTCCTCTTCTCCTGTGAAATTGTGCATATAATTTAGGTAATCTCCTACTAGGAGAGCATTCATAGGCCGAGGAAACACTAGAGGAGAATATCTAGCAGCCACAATGGAATCCATCCTATTCCGAGGTGGGTTTGCACCTACCATTGGATTAGGAAGAGGAAGATTATGAGTCCTAGGGGAAGTGGGAGGTGATTTGATAGGAAAAGTTGAAAATTGAATCTCAAGTATTTTAGGTAAAGGAAGAGTATAACATGGAGGAGTTTTAGTTTTAACAAAAATTGGGTGGGTCTTGGAGGAGGATGGGGAAAAATCAGTTCCCTCTTCTTTGTTCACAAAAAATTTGAAATAATGGGGAGAAGGAGAACCGAGGAGGGGAAATTCCTCTAGACTCTCAAGCCTAAACCAATTTACAATCTCAGGGGATGCAAAAACATCAAAATTCTCAAGACTTTATTATTTCAACTAGGGAGAAAAAGATGGGTATTCAACAAGAAATTCTCCTATTTTAAAATCTTCATAAGATTTAACAGTAGGTAATTTAGAAATGCTAGATACAACTATTGGTGTTTGAAAAATAGAGTCAGGTAAGTTCCCAACAGTACCTGAGAAAATAGCTAAAGAGGCTCCTTGTGAAGCTTTTCATTTCTTGATAATATTTTCTAGGTCAGCTTAAGGTGCAGCCAAAGGTAAATGTGGAGTGGACCTCATGTGTCTACCTTTGGGAGCCACAACTAAAACAATGGAGTCGCTAGGTGTAATCTGCAATGTTCAGTTTATTGATCAATGTGCACCTCAGAATCAATATTTTCTCTGTCATACAACCCATGGAAAAGTCTTCAATATGTTCCCCGGAAATGACTCCAAGAATGTTAGCACTGAAAGTCACACTTTGAATGCTAAAGTGTAAGCTCAACACTCATCAGTAAGTTTAAAGATAATTTTTTATGATAAGGTGGCGAATGGATAAAAATTTAGTATAACAGTGTCAATCACGGTAATTTCCAAATAAAATGCACTAGAAAATGAGGTTTTGAGTAACTTAGATTAGGGTTTAAAGAATAATATGGATAGGGGGAGACTTCAGTAAGAAAGGTGAAATATATCTACCATTCACATCAGGTAATACTAGTAGGTATATGAAGAAAACCTTCTGAAACAAGAACTTCTTTAATCAAAAGAGAAACCTTGATAAAATCATAAACAACCTCACAACAAGTCCTTCGTTGCAATACAGATACAATAAGATCAATTGAAACCTTCAAGAGACTGCAAATTAGAGTAAGACAGAAACAAGATGACAGGGAAAAACATTGATTTCTATTAGCCAAAAAGTCTCAGGCCTGGTACATTTTATCTGGAACTTACTATGATTGACAATGTTTTACTGAGTTTTTATCCATTCACCACCTTATCATAAAAACATATCTTTAAACTTACTGATGGGTGTTGAGATTACACTTTAGCAATCAAAGTGTGACTTTATGTGCTCACGGTAACCTCCATGGAATTTGTAAGATAACCTGCCTGAGACAAGAGAAACAAGAGAAAAAGTATTTCCAATATAATAACATTTTCATAAGAAACTATCTATGGTAACAAGAATAAAGGATAATTTCATTGTAATCTTCATAATATTACCAAGGTGACCTGCTTGGAAGAAAAACAAGAAATATCTCCTAGAGAAGATGTTAGTTCATCTTGCAAACAAGTACAATAAGCATTTATATCAATAGTACTCACATGCTACCAAGTATT
>JZKD02S0558288.1:0-16364 GCA_000966675.3 Picea glauca | reverse complement strand
CTCTCTCTCTCTCTCTCTCTCTCTCTCTCTCTCTCTCTCTCTCTCTCTCTCTCTCTCTCTCTCTCTCTCTCTCTCTCGGTTCTTACTTTCATTGATTTATTATTATTGATGCATGCATAATAGTTTAGACAAGTTAGATTTTCATTAGTAGTAGATTCGAGGTATTTTGCAACGATCCAACCTATTTTGCAGCAAGTCTAAGTTTTTAGTAGTAGATATGAGGTGTTTTGCAATGATCTATCCTTTTTGCAGTGAGTCAATATCTTTAGTAGTATATCCAAGGTATTTTACAATGATCTGGACTTTTTTAAAGTAGATCTGAGGTGTTTTTGAGGAGATCCGAGGGTTTTAGCAGAATATCTGAGGTATTTTACAATGATCTGAGGGTTTTTTTTTGTGATTTTCCTTTCTCACACACTATATAGACTTATTCTCTACTCATTGATCTGTGTGTGTGTGTGTGTGTGTGGTCATTCTTTACCATTGGGATATTCTTGTAGACGTGGGGTCTTGGCATCTCACCTTTTTTTGCAGATCTACATCCTTTCTATTCATATCTATAGCCTCCCATTCAGATATGCAGCTACATAGGCGAATCGCAGTTGAGGGTGTGACATAGGCAGATTGTTGTTGGAGCAGAGAAGATTTTTTGCAGATCTGGTACTCGTGGATCATATTGTGGTTCATTTCTTGTTTGAGGGTGTTGTTGCTAATGGATTTCAGATCTAATTTTTCAACACCCTTTTTACACCCAGATTTGCGGCGTGACTTGGACCTTGGATCGTTGTGCACTTAGAGCATTGGATCACTATTTGCAATAGCACGTGAGATCATTGTGAGATCATGTATTCTTTAAGAGAATGTGCTCTGACACATTGTGTATTTTCCATGATGATTCATTCCTTTTCTCTTGGAGGTTCTTTCGTGCAGTTAGCTCTCTGTTTGTTTCACCTATTCCAAAGCGATGTGTGTGAAGAGTTTGGAGACATATTGGTTTGGAAAATTACTTCTTTTTCATGATTTTATTTACACTTCATCATTAGCATATCGATGTTGTCATCGCTAGTCATTTTTCATCGGTTCTTGATGGTAGAAAGTGTATTATCCTTGAACTTTATCGAGGACTTGGTTGTTGGTCATGTTGCATTGGTTCTTGATGGTAAAAAGTATGTTCTCCTTGCACCTTATTGAGGATCTGATTGCAACTTCTAGTTTTCTGCATTATTCCTGTTCGTAGCTTATACTTGACTTCAACAAAGTTTTGTTCATCGGTTATGTAGGATGTGTGAAGTTTCATCAAGGGGGAATGTAATGTAATTCCATCTTCATTTTCAAATTACATCCATCATGTAATGTTTTTCCAATGGCCACATTTACCATTTTATAGCCTATCAGCATGAGGCATTTGTACACACAATGAGGCATCAACTGCATTTACCATTGTATATCTTATCATCATGAGGCATTTGTACTCACAATGAGGCATCATTCACATTTACCACTGTATATCCTATCATAGTGAGGCATGTGTGCACACAATGATGCATCAACCACATTTACCATTGTATAGCCTATCATCATGAAGCATTTGTACACACAATGAGGCATCATTAGACTTGTAATGTATCATATTAGCATGTAATACAACTAAATATATGATTCTATCCCTATAGTCATCCTTAAGGGGGAATGTTAGAATCTGTTGATGATTTCCTAGTTGTCTTAGATTACATGGCTATGGAATTTTGTAAAGTTATTCTTCAATAAATCTCTATATTGTAAAAAGGGTTTATCCCACATGTATCATGAGAATTGTCCTCCTTTCATTCTCTCATATATAATGGAGGTTAAGGAGGCCCTTTAGATGAGAAAGAGTATGAGAGAGTGTGTGAGTGGTCTATGGTATTGATATTTAGCCCGAACCCTATGGGTCCTTAGGCTAGATCATCCATATGGTGGAGAGTCTCTTGCATTGTAAAATTGGAGAGTTTGTGTGAAGAATACAAAGACTAGCTTCCATGGATGTTTCCCCACAATGGGGTTTTACCACGTAAGCACTTGTCTCTTGTCTCTCTTTTCCTGCATTCTTTGATTTACTGAATTATCTGTTGCTTGGTATATGAGATTACACTGGTTGGATTTTCATTATATGTTATTGCATATTTCTCATATATAACATGGTATTAGAGCGGATCTAACATGGTATTAGAGATCTAACATGGTATCAAAGATCCTAATATAACACCATCATTATTACATCTGAGCATATATCCCAAATGCACAAACAATATCAACAATCTTTGTTATATTTTTATAGTGATAAAAGGAAAGGTGAGCACAATGCCAAGCAAGAGAGTGGTGATAATTAACCAAAATCCATTGACAATTTAAACTCCCAATGAAAGAACATATGGGGAAATTCATATATGGAAAAGAGGTGGTAGACAAAATTGAAAGAAGGTAATTATCATGCATTTAATTATTTTTTGAGCCACTCAATAACCATTTCCAGCTAACAAATATCACATTGTCGAAGAATAAAATGGCATAGTGAACACTATGTATTGGAAAACCAATACAAGCAATGAAATGTCGAGGGCATCTCTCCTAGGAAGGAGACACCCTCCCACAACTGTATACGGCATGTGCGACCACCATTCAACCACATATGATCTTTGTGAATCTTGCAAGGATTGTAAATGGATTATAAGATGCACATGACCTATTGGACAACTAAGGTTAACCTAGAATTCACCCAACATGTAATACCAATGATCAGAAGAAAGGGATACGACCCATGCAAAGAGAAGAACTCCCAACAACTTAAAAATTCCCAACAATCCATAAAACTCAAATAAACCAATTTAGAAACCTTCTATAGAAGTGAAATGGGTATGAGGTGGCAACCATTCATCTCTGGACCTAGAAATGCATCCCATGGTGGTAGTAATAGCATTGTTATAATCTCTATTAGACACGGAAAATCAATAATGCAATAAATTCCACAAGTTTGGTTATATATCCCTCTCATTTACACTCCCACTATACACTAGCAAGCATTTAAATCAAACAAAATATTTACTATCAACACAAAAACAAGTTGACATAGTAAAAAAATAACACAGAGAGAAAAAATTGCACATAGATACATTGCTTACCCTAGAAACCCAAATGGAAACACTGATATTCAATGGTTGCTCAGTCCATTTTGGTAATCTCTAGTTACAATGCAGTTCGTGGCTCATATCCATCCTCCTCTTTTGGATAGAAAAATCACCCTCCTATGAGAGTCTAATTACAAGGAAATATAAGAGAGATGGGGTAATGGGAAGGCCAAGGGATTGACCTTTCAATTCCCATTCCTCTCTATCTTTTCCTCTTCTATTATATTATTTTTTATCTTATTTTAACTAGCACATCCACATCAGTAGTGGATGGTGAACGTTGATAGGGATCACCATCAATTAAATATCTCTAGGTTCATGTATTAAGCTATGATTAGTCACCATTGATTAACTATCTCTAGGTTCTTGTATTCGGATATGATTAGTGTTTGCTCCGGTAATCCATGGCACATTTAACGGATGACATAAACCTCTCTTTCCTTTACTACTGAAATTTATTGTTTTTTTCTCCTTTGTCTTATTCCACTTTAATTTGCATTGTCTTTTACATAGTTACTAACCTTCCTTAATTGTCAAATTGTCCTTAGATTTATAGGCTTACAACCATTACTTTGTGTTTGGATCCATTTTGGATCACTATAGTTGACTTTAGTTAAATATGGTAAACTATAAGTGAATGTGGTTTATTATGGTAGAGTTTAGTTTACTATGTTTGACTTTGGTTGAGCGTTATTGACATTGGTAGAGTATCATGGTTGACTATGGCTTATTTTGGTTGTATGTAGTTGACTATCGTTCACTATCATTGGCTATGTTTGGAAATGGCTAGCAATGGTCGATTCTAGTTGATTGTGGTTGACTATTATTGACTTGGGTTGACCATGGTTAACTTTAGTTGACAGTTGTTTACTATGGTGTAAGGGAATATAACATATATTCACCAACTTTAATTAACCATATGTTAACAATACATATTTGACTATTGACTATGGTTTCCATGATTTACTGTGGTTAACTATTAACTACGGTCGATCTACCATTGAATGTGGCTAATTGTTGACTATGGTAGTCTATAATTGATGATGGCTTAGTCTAGTTGGCTATGGATAACTATAGTTGATTTTGTTTGACTATGGTTAACATTGATTGATTGTGATTTTAGTGATTGATTATGGTTAAATTTAATTAATTGTGATTTTAGCGATCGACTATGGTTAACTTTGATTGATTGTGATTTTAGTGATTGACTATGGTTAATTTTGGTTGTCTATGAATAACTATAATTGGTCTTGGTTAACTATAGGTGACTATAGTTTAATATTATTAGCTATGGTTGACAATGGTTGATGACGATTGACTGTAGTTTGATTTGGTTTACTATGGGTGACTATTCTTGACTTTAATTTACTACGGTTGAATGTGATTGACTTTAATTGATTGTAGGTGACTATAATTAACTTTGATTAGCTATGTCGAGTTTGGTTGAATATGGTAGAGTTTGGTTGGGTATGGTTGACTATGTTGATGGATTTGGTTATCTTTAGTTGAGTGAAACTTTAGTTGAATATGGTTCTCTATAAGTCATTATGGTTTACTATTATTATACTATGGTTATTTGGTTAACTATGGTTGACTTTAGTTGAAATTGGTTGACTATGGTTGTCTTTAGTTGATTATGGTTAAATGTGATTTACTTTGGTTGATTATAGGTGACTATGGTTGACTTTGGTTGGTTATAGGTGACTATGGTTTACTTTGTTCTAATATGGTAATGTTTGGTTGGCTATGGTTGATTGTGGTCGACTATAGTTATCTATGACTGATAGCTTTTGTTATCTTTGGTTGAATATAGTTGAGTAAAATTAACTATGGTTGAATATAGTTGTCTAAAAGTGATCATGGTTAACTATCATTGAGTTATGGTTGAATTTAGTTGGCATTGATTGACTATGGTAGGAGTTATTTGACTATGGATGGCATAATGCATTGATTACAACTCTAGCTGATTTAGGTTGACTTTGGTTAACTATGGTTTACTATATGAGGCTTTGGTTTACTATCTTGGTTGAATATGATTGATTATCATTATCTTTGGTTAAATATCTTGGTTGAATATGATTGATTGTCATTAACTTTGATTTACTTTGGTTCAATATGGTTGATTATAAGTGACTGTGGTTGACTATCATTAAATTTGGTTTGAGTATTGTTGAATTTGATTGATTGTGGTTGACTATGGTCTATTTTGGTTGTGATTTTGATTGACTTGGTTATGATGTGGCTATCTATAAGTCACTATGGTTGATTATCATTCTATTATGGTTGACTTTAGTTGATTATGGTTGTGTTTCATTGACATTAATTGATTATGGATGACTAAGCTTGATCGATTGACTATGGTTAATTGTAGTTGAATTTGGTTGATTATAGGGGACTCTGGTTGGCTTTAGTTGAATATGGTTGACTTTGATTTAATATGGCAGGGTTTGGTTGACTTTGATTAAATGTGCTTAATTGTGATTTACTATGGTTTATTTTAGTTGTATATGGTTCACTATTGTTGGCTATGGTTGGCTATTTGTAGAGTTTGCTTAACTATGGTTTACTTTGATCAATTAGTTAGTCGTGGTTGACTATGGTTTATTTTGGGTTGACTATGGTTTATTTTGGGTGTCTGGGTTTACTTTTTTCAAGCATTCATCAACCATGAGAAAACAATCACGTATGAGATATATTATTTGCAAAACACAAAATATACGTGGAAACACTTTTGGGAGAAAACCACTAAACTTCTCTTTATAATTCTTTGTAGGCACCAACCTACTACTACAAATATTTGTAGGCACCAACCTACTAGAGACACCAATCCCCACTGGTACAAATTGTTAATGTTTAAGCCATTATTATAGATGTTTGCATTTCATTAGATAACAATAGCATAATCCAAGATCATTGAGAAATACACAATCACAAGAGACACAACATTTATCCTGNTGATAATTAACCAAAATCCATTGACAATTTAAACTCCCAATGAAAGAACATATGGGGAAATTCATATATGGAAAAGAGGTGGTAGACAAAATTGAAAGAAGGTAATTATCATGCATTTAATTATTTTTTGAGCCACTCAATAACCATTTCCAGCTAACAAATATCACATTGTCGAAGAATAAAATGGCATAGTGAACACTATGTATTGGAAAACCAATACAAGCAATGAAATGTCGAGGGCATCTCTCCTAGGAAGGAGACACCCTCCCACAACTGTATACGGCATGTGCGACCACCATTCAACCACATATGATCTTTGTGAATCTTGCAAGGATTGTAAATGGATTATAAGATGCACATGACCTATTGGACAACTAAGGTTAACCTAGAATTCACCCAACATGTAATACCAATGATCAGAAGAAAGGGATACGACCCATGCAAAGAGAAGAACTCCCAACAACTTAAAAATTCCCAACAATCCATAAAACTCAAATAAACCAATTTAGAAACCTTCTATAGAAGTGAAATGGGTATGAGGTGGCAACCATTCATCTCTGGACCTAGAAATGCATCCCATGGTGGTAGTAATAGCATTGTTATAATCTCTATTAGACACGGAAAATCAATAATGCAATAAATTCCACAAGTTTGGTTATATATCCCTCTCATTTACACTCCCACTATACACTAGCAAGCATTTAAATCAAACAAAATATTTACTATCAACACAAAAACAAGTTGACATAGTAAAAAAATAACACAGAGAGAAAAAATTGCACATAGATACATTGCTTACCCTAGAAACCCAAATGGAAACACTGATATTCAATGGTTGCTCAGTCCATTTTGGTAATCTCTAGTTACAATGCAGTTCGTGGCTCATATCCATCCTCCTCTTTTGGATAGAAAAATCACCCTCCTATGAGAGTCTAATTACAAGGAAATATAAGAGAGATGGGGTAATGGGAAGGCCAAGGGATTGACCTTTCAATTCCCATTCCTCTCTATCTTTTCCTCTTCTATTATATTATTTTTTATCTTATTTTAACTAGCACATCCACATCAGTAGTGGATGGTGAACGTTGATAGGGATCACCATCAATTAAATATCTCTAGGTTCATGTATTAAGCTATGATTAGTCACCATTGATTAACTATCTCTAGGTTCTTGTATTCGGATATGATTAGTGTTTGCTCCGGTAATCCATGGCACATTTAACGGATGACATAAACCTCTCTTTCCTTTACTACTGAAATTTATTGTTTTTTTCTCCTTTGTCTTATTCCACTTTAATTTGCATTGTCTTTTACATAGTTACTAACCTTCCTTAATTGTCAAATTGTCCTTAGATTTATAGGCTTACAACCATTACTTTGTGTTTGGATCCATTTTGGATCACTATAGTTGACTTTAGTTAAATATGGTAAACTATAAGTGAATGTGGTTTATTATGGTAGAGTTTAGTTTACTATGTTTGACTTTGGTTGAGCGTTATTGACATTGGTAGAGTATCATGGTTGACTATGGCTTATTTTGGTTGTATGTAGTTGACTATCGTTCACTATCATTGGCTATGTTTGGAAATGGCTAGCAATGGTCGATTCTAGTTGATTGTGGTTGACTATTATTGACTTGGGTTGACCATGGTTAACTTTAGTTGACAGTTGTTTACTATGGTGTAAGGGAATATAACATATATTCACCAACTTTAATTAACCATATGTTAACAATACATATTTGACTATTGACTATGGTTTCCATGATTTACTGTGGTTAACTATTAACTACGGTCGATCTACCATTGAATGTGGCTAATTGTTGACTATGGTAGTCTATAATTGATGATGGCTTAGTCTAGTTGGCTATGGATAACTATAGTTGATTTTGTTTGACTATGGTTAACATTGATTGATTGTGATTTTAGTGATTGATTATGGTTAAATTTAATTAATTGTGATTTTAGCGATCGACTATGGTTAACTTTGATTGATTGTGATTTTAGTGATTGACTATGGTTAATTTTGGTTGTCTATGAATAACTATAATTGGTCTTGGTTAACTATAGGTGACTATAGTTTAATATTATTAGCTATGGTTGACAATGGTTGATGACGATTGACTGTAGTTTGATTTGGTTTACTATGGGTGACTATTCTTGACTTTAATTTACTACGGTTGAATGTGATTGACTTTAATTGATTGTAGGTGACTATAATTAACTTTGATTAGCTATGTCGAGTTTGGTTGAATATGGTAGAGTTTGGTTGGGTATGGTTGACTATGTTGATGGATTTGGTTATCTTTAGTTGAGTGAAACTTTAGTTGAATATGGTTCTCTATAAGTCATTATGGTTTACTATTATTATACTATGGTTATTTGGTTAACTATGGTTGACTTTAGTTGAAATTGGTTGACTATGGTTGTCTTTAGTTGATTATGGTTAAATGTGATTTACTTTGGTTGATTATAGGTGACTATGGTTGACTTTGGTTGGTTATAGGTGACTATGGTTTACTTTGTTCTAATATGGTAATGTTTGGTTGGCTATGGTTGATTGTGGTCGACTATAGTTATCTATGACTGATAGCTTTTGTTATCTTTGGTTGAATATAGTTGAGTAAAATTAACTATGGTTGAATATAGTTGTCTAAAAGTGATCATGGTTAACTATCATTGAGTTATGGTTGAATTTAGTTGGCATTGATTGACTATGGTAGGAGTTATTTGACTATGGATGGCATAATGCATTGATTACAACTCTAGCTGATTTAGGTTGACTTTGGTTAACTATGGTTTACTATATGAGGCTTTGGTTTACTATCTTGGTTGAATATGATTGATTATCATTATCTTTGGTTAAATATCTTGGTTGAATATGATTGATTGTCATTAACTTTGATTTACTTTGGTTCAATATGGTTGATTATAAGTGACTGTGGTTGACTATCATTAAATTTGGTTTGAGTATTGTTGAATTTGATTGATTGTGGTTGACTATGGTCTATTTTGGTTGTGATTTTGATTGACTTGGTTATGATGTGGCTATCTATAAGTCACTATGGTTGATTATCATTCTATTATGGTTGACTTTAGTTGATTATGGTTGTGTTTCATTGACATTAATTGATTATGGATGACTAAACTTGATTGATTGACTATGGTTAATTGTAGTTGAATTTGGTTGATTATAGGTGACTCTGGTTGGCTTTAGTTGAATATGGTTGACTTTGATTTAATATGGTAGGGTTTGGTTGACTTTGATTAAATGTTCTTAATTGTGATTTACTATGGTTTATTTTAATTGTCTATGGTTCACTATTGTTGGCTATAGTTGGCTATTTGTAGAGTTTTCTTAACTATGGTTTACTTTGATCAATTAGTTAGTCGTGGTTGACTATGGTTTATTTTGGGTGTCTGTGGTGTTGAGCACACACTTACACTGAGAGGGGGGCTGAATCAATATAATTTTATTTTTTTACTTTTTTCAAGCATTCATCAACCATAAGAAAACAATCACATATGAGATATATTAATTGCAAAACACAAAATATACATGGAAACACTTTTGGGAGAAAACCACTAAACTTCTCTTTATAATTCTTTGTAGGCACCAACCTACTACTACAAATATTTGTAGTCACCAACCTACTACTACAAATATTTGTAGGCACCAACCTACTGGAGACACCAATCCCCACTGGTACAAATTGTTAATGTTTAAAACATTATTATAGATGTTTGCATTTCATTAGATAACAATAGCATAATCCAAGATCATTGAGAAATACACAATCACAAGAGACACAACATTTATCCTGGGAAACCCTCTAGGGGAAGAAAACCCAGCAAAACTTCCTTAATATAGATATCCAATACAATGCCAAGAGATCTCTTATGCTAATACAGAAATTCCTCTCCTAGATATGTGCCACTCTCTCTCTCCTTCTTCTCCAGTAGTAGATCTGAACTTGTCTCTCAAAATGAGCAAGTGAGTTGTGTCTAAGTGAGGCGCTAGCCTCCTTATTTATACAAGTATGGCACGTGTGAAGTGTCTCTTCACTCGCAGGGCCGACTTCTCAAACTGGGTGGGTAAACCCACCTTTATTATATTTCTGGGCCTCTTTAATATCTGTTGGGGCCGACTTCTTATTCTGCCTATTACAATTTTCTTTTGACCAATCCACAAAAGGGGATTTGGTCCTATTACAATAACCAACATGATCAATCCACAATGGGGATTGATCCTTATGAATAATATATCAATAATAATAAGAATACTCTTTGCAGTTACATTATTTCAACACTCCCCCTTAACAAGAAGGGTATTGATGAGTGATATTGTTGTGGGTGGGATTTTTAGTTTTGATCGAAAAAGCCACAGTGTAGTGATTGACTATTTTAGTAGCATCATGCGAGAGAGAGAGGACAACACCATCAACAACATCAAGTGGGTGAGAGGACGACATCATCAATATCATCTTAGAACGTTGACTGGTGTATCTATAAATCATCGGAAGTTTTCTTCATCGACAACATCGTCATTCTCAAAGGAATTCCATCATCATCTGCATCAATATGTATTAGTATAAAAACTGATACATCATAATTATCACAACACAAGGCTGGATCATCATAATACAAGACTAGATTTACGTCATCGCTGTCAAGATGGAAGCTCAGTACTTGTCTCATCTCAATTTCTTTCTTTACGTCACAACACTCAAGTTGGAAGAAAGATACTTGTCCTACTTTATGTCACAACCATTCGGTCGGAAGCAGGATACTAGACTGGATTTATGTCACAGCTATCCAGCCGGAAGCTCAATGCTAGTCTCATCATATCATCTTGCTTTATGTCTGACAACTAGGTCAGAAGCAAGGAAAATCTCTTCTTACTTTATGTCTGACAACTAGGTCAGAAGCAAGGAACATATCATCTTGCTTTATGTCTGACAACTAGGTCAGAAGAAAGGAACACATCTCATCTTTCTTTACGTCTGACAACTCAGTCAGAAGCAAGGAACATCTCATCTTGCTTTACGTCTGACAACTCGATCAGAAGCAAGGAACACATTTCATCTTGCTTTACGTCTGACAACTGTGTCAGAAGCAAGGAACACATCTCATCTTGCTTTAAGTCTGACAATTGGGTCAGAAGCAAGGAACACATCTCATCTTGCTTTATGTCTAACAACTGGGTCAGAAGCAAGGAACACATCTCATCTTTCTTTACGTTTGACAACTGGGTCAGAAGCAAGGAACACATCTCATCTTTCTTTTGGTCTGACAACTGGGTTAGAAGCAAGGTACACATCCTGCTTTACATCATGACCACAAGGTCGAAAGCAGGGAATATCTCATCATAGAAACTACTCCCCCTTTCGAGGAAGGTCCTTTTGGACTATGCCAAGCTTATCTTGAAAGTACTCAAACTTCACACGAGATAGGGGCTTGGTCAACACGTCAGCAACCTGTTCATCCGTGCTAATGTACTAGATCTTTAAGGCTCCTCTCTGTACCATGTCACGAATGTAATGATAACGGATCTCTGTGTGCTTTGACCTGTCGTGGAATACAGGATTCTCTGTCATTTTTATGAAACTTTGGTTATCACATAGAATCAAGGTTGCTCTCATCTCTAAATCAAATAGGCCGATCAACAACTTTTGAAGCCATATAGCTTTGCAGCTAGCAGAACATGCAGCAATTTATTCTTCTTCCGTTGTGCTGAGAGAAATATTGGATTGCTTCCTACTCTACCACGAGATCATAGCTGATCCCAAACTAAAATAGCATCCTGAAGTGATTTTCCTATCAGAAACACTTCCTGCCCAATCCACATCAGTATATCCACTCAATGTGAAATTATGATCTCCATCATAGCTGAGACCATAATCTATTGTACCTTTAAGATACCTCATCACATGTTTTGCAGCCACTAGGTGAACACATCTAGGTTCTACCAAAAACTGACTCAAGGTGTTCATGGAAAAAAAAATGTTTGGTCTGCTGTTCATTAGGTACATTAGTGATCCAATAATTTGCTTGTACAGTGTGGCATCAATCAATTCTGACGAAGTATCGACTAGCAGCTTCAGCTTCGCTTCCATGGGTGTATTCATGGGCTTGCATTCCAACATGTTGAATCTTTTCAAGATTTCGACCGTGTACTTCCCTTGGTTAAGGAAGATCTTCTCAGGACTCTGCCATACCTCAAGACCTAAGAAATAATGCATTAGGCCAAGGTATTTCATTTCAAATTCAAGGCAAGTCTCTTTTTACATTCAGTGATGAGNGAGACACAACATTTATCCTGGGAAACCCTCTAGGGGAAGAAAACCCAGCAAAACTTCCTTAATATAGATAGCCAATACAATGCCAAGAGATCTCTTATGCTAATACATAAATTCCGCTCCTAGATATGTGCCACTCTCTCTCTCCTTCTTCTCCAGTAGCAGATCTGAACTTGTCTCTCAAAATGAGCAAGTGAGTTGTGTCTAAGTGAGGCGCTAGCCTCCTTATTTATACAAGTATGGCACGTGTGAAGTGTCTCTTCACTCGCAGGGCCGACTTCTCAAACTGGGTGGGTAAACCCACCTTTATTATATTTCTGGGCCTCTTTAATATCTGTTGGGGCCGACTTCTTATTCTGCCTATTACAATTTTCTTTTGACCAATCCACAAAAGGGGATTTGGTCCTATTACAATAACCAACATGATCAATCCACAATGGGGATTGATCCTTATGAATAATATATCAATAATAATAAGAATACTCTTTGCAGTTACATTATTTCAACACTCCCCCTTAACAAGAAGGGTATTGATGAGTGATGTTGTTGTGGGTGGGATTTTCAGTTTTGATCGAAAAAGCCACAGTGTAGTGATTGAGTATTTCAGTAGCATCATGCGAGAGAGAGAGAGGACAACACCATCAACAACATCAAGTGGGTGAGAGGACGACATCATCAATATCATCTTAGAACATTGACTAGCGTATCTATAAATCATCGAAAGTTTTCTTCATCGACAACATCGTCATTCTCAAAGGAATTCCATCATCATCTGCATCAATATGTATTAGTATAAAAATAGATACATCATAATTATCACAACACAAGGCTGGCTCATCATAATACAAGACTAGATTTATGTCATAGCTGTCAAGATGGAAGCTCAGTACTTGTCTCATCTCAATTTCTTGCTTTATGTCACAACACTCAAGTTGGAAGAAAGATACTTGTCTTGCTTTATGTCACAACCATTCGGTCGAAAGCAGGATACTAGACTGGCTTTATGTCACAGCTATCCATTCGGAAGCTCAGTGCTAGTCTCATCATATCATCTTGCTTTATGTCTGACAACTAGGTCAAAAGCAAGGAAAATCTCTTCTTACTTTACGTCTGACAACTAGGTCAGAAGAAAGGAACACATCTCATCTTTCTTTACGTCTGACAACTCAGTCAGAAGCAAGGAACATCTCATCTTGCTTTACGTCTGACAACTCGATCAGAAGCAAGGAACACATTTCATCTTGCTTTACGTCTGACAACTGTGTCAGAAGCAAGGAACACATCTCATCTTGCTTTAAGTCTGACAATTGGGTCAGAAGCAAGGAACACATCTCATCTTGCTTTATGTCTAACAACTGGGTCAGAAGCAAGGAACACATCTCATCTTTCTTTACGTTTGACAACTGGGTCAGAAGCAAGGAACACATCTCATCTTTCTTTTGGTCTGACAACTGGGTTAGAAGCAAGGTACACATCCTGCTTTACATCATGACCACAAGGTCGAAAGCAGGGAATATCTCATCATAGAAACTACTCCCCCTTTCGAGGAAGGTCCTTTTGGACTATGCCAAGCTTATCTTGAAAGTACTCAAACTTCACACGAGATAGGGGCTTGGTCAACACGTCAGCAACCTGTTCATCCGTGCTAATGTACTAGATCTTTAAGGCTCCTCTCTGTACCATGTCACGAATGTAATGATAACGGATCTCTGTGTGCTTTGACCTGTCGTGGAATACAGGATTCTCTGTCATTTTTATGAAACTTTGGTTATCACATAGAATCAAGGTTGCTCTCATCTCTAAATCAAATAGGCCGATCAACAACTTTTGAAGCCATATAGCTTTGCAGCTAGCAGAACATGCAGCAATTTATTCTTCTTCCGTTGTGCTGAGAGAAATATTGGATTGCTTCCTACTCTACCACGAGATCATAGCTGATCCCAAACTAAAATAGCATCCTGAAGTGATTTTCCTATCAGAAACACTTCCTGCCCAATCCACATCAGTATATCCACTCAATGTGAAATTATGATCTCCATCATAGCTGAGACCATAATCTATTGTACCTTTAAGATACCTCATCACATGTTTTGCAGCCACTAGGTGAACACATCTAGGTTCTACCAAAAACTGACTCAAGGTGTTCATGGAAAAAAAAATGTTTGGTCTGCTGTTCATTAGGTACATTAGTGATCCAATAATTTGCTTGTACAGTGTGGCATCAATCAATTCTGACGAAGTATCGACTAGCAGCTTCAGCTTCGCTTCCATGGGTGTATTCATGGGCTTGCATTCCAACATGTTGAATCTTTTCAAGATTTCGACCGTGTACTTCCCTTGGTTAAGGAAGATCTTCTCAGGACTCTGCCATACCTCAAGACCTAAGAAATAATGCATTAGGCCAAGGTATTTCATTTCAAATTCAAGGCAAGTCTCTTTTTACATTCAGTGATGAGATTTTCTTCTCCAATTAAGAATAAGTCATCCACATATAGCAGTAAGATTACTAGCTCATTACTCTTGGTAAAGCCTAAGCTCGTCAAGAAACTATCTATACAACCATACCAAGCTCTAGGAGCTTGCTTCAATCTACAGACATGAGACTTCCTGTCTTCAACCTCAAATCCTTGAGGTTTCTCTATATACACTTCCTCTTCGATAACACCGTTTAGGAAAGTTGTCTTCATGTTCATCTGGTGTAGCTTCCACTTCATCTTAGCTACAAGAGCTATGATGGTTCTGATTGAAGTGTATCTGGCCACAAGAGCGAATGTCTCTTCATAGTCAATGCCTTCCTTCTGGGAAAATCCACAACTGACAAATGTTTCTTTATGCTTCTCAATACTTCCATCAGCAACATGTTTTATTTTGAAGATCCATCTGGAGGATACCACATATTTATTCTTCAGTCTAGGAACTATTTCCCATACTTCATTCTTCATTATGTATTGGTATTCCTCTGTCATGGCATCTACCCATTCTTTCCTCTGAATGGCTTCTTCAAAGCATATAGGCTCCTCTTCTAGGAGATCACACATCAAAGTCGTATAACTAGAAAATGGCTTTGGTCTTTTCACTTATCTCGTAGTTCCTTGGGGAACACCATACTTCTCTCCATCTTGAATAAGCTCTCTAGCCCAAGCAGGCTTTCTTTTATGGAGGATCATCATTTGAGGAGGTTCTTTCACTTCTACTATATCATGGTCTTCTAGAAGTTGCTCATCAAGGGAAGTTACGACTTCCCTCACTGGTTTTGTAGTTCTGGGAACCTCCCTCATTGCAGTATTTGGGATTACGGGTTCATCTTCATATACCTCTTCAAGCTGGGATAGTTTAGATTTATTGAACACTGCATCTTCATCAAAGGTCACATCCCTGTTGATCTCAATGTGATGTTGACCTGGTATATAGATTCTAAAGGCCTTGGAGACCTCACAATATCCCATAAATATTCCATTCTTTCCTGAAGGGTCCATCTTGTTTCTCTTTTCTTTAGGTATATGAATAAACACTGGACAGCCAAATATTTTGAGATGGCTTACCTCTAGCTTCTTTCTGGTGAACATCTCTTCTGGTGTCTTAAGCCCAAGTGCACTATGGGATAATCGGTTATGCATATAAACAACTGCCATTGTTGCTTCTTCCCATAAGAACATAGGAAGATCTTGATCATGGATCATAGTCTTCACAACTTCTAGTATGGTTCTGTTCTTTCGTTCAGCTACATCGTTTTGTTGGGGATTATAGGGAGTAGTGAGTTCCCTCTTGATCCCAACATATTTGCAGAATTTCACAAACTCTTTCGAGGTATATTCTCCTCCATTATCTGAACTGAGTATATTGATCTTTCTTTCAGAAAGGTTCTCTATCAAGGCTTTGAATTCCTTGAACTTACTGAACACTTCATCTTTAGTCTTCAAGAAATATATCCAGGTTTTACGAGAGTA
>JZKD02S0558266.1:0-16364 GCA_000966675.3 Picea glauca | reverse complement strand
TGAGGCTACACTGTGCACATAGATAACATAACGCAGGAAGTAAAAGAAGTTGTGAAATTGTATGACAAGATTGCAGACATTTGGACCAGCCTAGGAGATGAGAGGATACAACAATTGGATCAAAGACAGGAAAAGGTGACCAAAAAAGTATAGGATTTAAAACAGAGGCATAAAGTAATGGCCATCCTCGAAAGGATGAAGAGTGCGCAGGAAATGAAGAAACTGCAAGCAGAATTGAAGGAAGTACAAGGAGAAAAATAAGCAAGGCGAGATCAATTGGAGCCATTGCAGCAAGAGGTCAAAAGACTGATAGAATAACTGCAAACAGAGAAAGGAAGACTAGCAAAGGCACAAGAAGAAAGAAGGGAAGTGTTGAAAGAGCACATGTCAACGCAAGATGTGGAGATACTCGAATGAAAGAGTGCACAAGCAAAGGAGAAAGTGATAGATTTGGAAAATAAGTTTCATGGACTAGACGTAGCACTGCAGCAAGTGAAATAAGTCTAAGTGGCTCGGGATGAGCCACATGTTAGTGTTGGGGGCGTGTTGGAGCAGGCATTTTTGGGAGGTAAGAAAGGAAAAATGGACCAAAGGGAACATTGTGTGCCAGAAAAGAAGGAAGACCAGTGCGACAAAGGGAAAAGGAAGAAGCGTGCGATAGGATTTGCGGAAATTCGACGCATAAGTGGACAAACCTACCCATGCTAGGGTTATGGTTTTAAAGTCATAATGTAAGGGTTTTAACCGATTTTGTAGTATAAATAAGATGTATGAGGTAGATTGAAGGATCGTCTTTACCTGGGTATCTTGGAGAGAGACTTTTGTGTCCCTTTTGAGAGAGAGAGTTTCATAATTTTTGTTAGAGTCTGCATTTTGATGAGAGTTGTGGAGCTTAGATGGAGTTAATGTTGAGATAGAACTGAGGGTTAGGTCGCAAGTTGTGGAGCTTGGCGTGACATTGGTCAGCCTCACATATCCCATGATGTAATGCGCGCAACACTACTTTTGTTGAAGAATAAGAAATAAGAAGAATATATTTGTGGATGTAGCCCTGGGGGGGGGTGAAGCACGATAAAACCCTATGTTGCAATATCTTTGAATGATTTTGTTATTTTTGCAATTATGGATGAATGGTTAGAAGAATACACGTGTTACAATTTACTTACAACACACACTAGAATATGTATGCATAGTGAATATTATGAATGAATAGTAGATTTGATGAATGGTATGATAGAATGCATGTTTAAGTAGAACAATAGTAAAAAGAATATGCCCAATCCCTTCCATGACTACAAACATATGCGTTTTGCAGTCACCCATAAGCCATCTCGGGTGAGATTGCATTGTGCACTCTATGTGCGGTGTAGCCTTCTGGTTTTTCTAGAAGGGACGATAATGAATTGGGTATTGTTGGAGAACTAAGGTAGAACCGAGGTCAGTCCACACATCCAACACCATTCATGTCTATTGGACAATATTTAACCAACTCATTGATTTTCCTCTTAGCCCTCATGGCTAACTGAACAAACCAATATTTCTTATGCTTACTGCTTTGCAAGTGAAATATTTTAACAAAGTTATCATTCATGTAACTATGACTAGCTCCAGAATCAATTAAAATTGCTATGGGCTCATTATTGATCTTACCTTCCACATCAATCATGGGGGATTGATACACTGCCTACTTGTTATCTAAGGCTGCATAAATCCTTGGCATGCTCTTGCCCATGTATTCAACTATTTCAACCTCTTGAATGTTGTGGATAATCCCCATTCTTTCTCCTTTGTGAGGGAAATCCTTATGTAGATGATTTCCCCCACATCCCCAATATTGCACTGACTGCTTCCTTGGCCTTTTCCCAAAGGAATATGTAGTCTTGTGCTCATTTTGGGCGACTTGACCTTGCTAATTTTCTTGGGAATTATTCCTAAAAAAAGGTGGCTTAAAACCCTTATGCTTTTGATCCTTCTTATCCTTCATCTTGTTATTCCAAGATTTTTGGAAAACTAATCTTCCTTTGCTCTGTTCATACACATGCCTTGCTCTCCTTATGGTTTCCTCCAAGTTTTTTGGGTTATCATATTGAATATTATCATTGTAGAAAGAGGGTAACCCACTTAGAAACCTTTGGATTTTGACTTTCTCATCCTTGATGAAGTCAACATACTTCAACAATTCAAAGAATCGCTTCTCATATTCCTCCATTGTCATGGTTCTCAACTTGATTTCAAAGAAATCTTTCATATTTCTTTCATAGTAATGCTCGGAAAAATAATTCTTTTGGAAATATCCCTTGAACTTCCCCCATGAGATTATTTTCTCATCAGGGTTCTAGGCTTGCTTAAGTTGATCCCACCACATGGTTGCCTTTCCTTGCAAGTGCTAGGGGGCAATTCTAGCTTATACCCAGGAGGGGTAATCATGTAGCTAGAAATATTTCTTCATTTCCAACAGCCATGCCTCTGTGTCTTCTCATTTTTTGTGCTCACAATTGAAAGTTGGTGGCTTAATATTCCTGAGTTCACCCTGAAAGATGTCTGCCTCAGGTATTCTCCTTTGCCTCCAAACAAGAGACACACTTGGGCTGCTCCCTGGACCTAAACTTTCATGAGTTCTTTTGGTGGGATGCCTTGGAGAATTATGGCGTCTACTGATGCTTCTTGACTACCTATCATTCCAATGATCATCTATTTTTCTATGGGATCTTGATGTTGATACTTGTCCAACACTAACTTCTTGCTTGGTGCCAGAGTTCTTGTTAACTCGCTTCTGAAGCATATTTAGGCTTTGAAGTATCTCTTCTTGAGCCTTCGTGATCCTCTCATTATCGACCCTATATCTATGCACTTCTTTTTCCAGGCTTCTCATAGTTATAGTCCCCTGCCTATCTCTTATCTCATTAGACTCAATCTCAACATTACCCATGCTGGTATGCAGAGCTTCAATTTCTTCTTCATGGCTGTAAAACCCTTGAGCATCCTCCATATCTATATTTCTCAAGTAGGAACTAAAGTCTAATTTTATGTATCTCTAATTTTTTCACTTATACTTATATTCCTTACTATATTCACGAGCTAGTGGGTGGAAGACTGGAAAAATCATAGCCTATCTTCATACCTTCCATGAACCCGCCATCAACACTTAGCTTCTTTTTCCTTCGCGGACTCACAAACTCATAATATTGTAACCTTGATTACCTTCATTTCATAATTCTGTCTGAGAAGTCTCAACACTTAACCATTTTCCATCTATGCGGACTCTCAAACTCATAATCTTGTAACCTTCCTTTCATAAGTCCATCCGAGAAGTCTCAACACTTAACCATTTTCCCATCTACGCGGACTCGTAGACTCATAATCTTGGAACCTTCCTTTCATAAGTCCATCCGAGAAGTCTCAACACTTAACCATTTTTCCATCTACATGGACTCACAAACTCGTAGACTCATAATCTTGTAAACTTCCTTTCATAAGTCCATCCAAGAAGTCTCAACACTTAACCATTTTTCCATCTACGCAGACTCGCAATAACTTAACAGTTAGATAAATTTTGAGATCTTATCGCAGTTTCATGGGATTGACGGTTGGCCTGCCACATGGCTCCGCATCACCCACCAACTATCATCCCATCCAACATGTACTTGCCACCATGGTAGTACATGTCTTTCTTCTACCACGTCAGCTGACATGTTTCCTCTGCGTCATGTCGACATCATTGTACACAAACATACCCAATTTTTTTTATTTGTTTATGTTCGATTTCCAAAGAGGCTCAATTCTTCACATTACCCATGAAATTTCTCTCAATTTTACTGTAGTAATTTAATAAAACAAGTTGGAGACATACTCCATAAATTGATTCTCTGTGATTTTCCACTTCAATATTCTTCTAACTCGACTCATCCAGGCTCAACGTTAAAAACTAGGCTCTAATACTACTTTGTAACGTACCCAACCACCATGGATGGGTCATGCCACATAAAAATATCTCTTTACAGCTCTGATACTATAATATAATGTTCCCTAGCTCAACCGAGGGACATTACGGTGAAAAATACACATAAAAACATAATTTCTGCTCACTTAAGTAATTCTTTTACTGTTAGCCAATTTCTTGTAGTTTACAACTACAAATTTAAAACATATTTAGTTAATGTCTATAACCACAAAACAAATGCATCTAAAACATGCTAATAATCAACATGAAATGCAACTAAATAGCTCATTACAACAACATATAATTCATTCTCATTTACGCAAAGTTCACGCACAACAATAACACATGTAAATAACTCAGTACAAGATAAAACACTTATCTTTAAACAATAATTGCGCAACCAGCTGCTTGGGACAGAAAGTCCATCCAACCATAGACTGACTGTTCCAAATCTCAACAACCAGTCACCCCCGAGCTGAGGCTAGTAATCCACAAAAGAGGGTTATCTCTCATAGTCCACTCACAACTCTTAAAACTCATAACCCAATTGATATTATCCTACAACTATCTCTTCCTCTTGACCTGCCCAACCTAAGGAATGCAACATTCGTTTATCAGGGATAACTCAAGGGATGTACCATATGTTTATCAAAGATAACCCTAGGGATGTACCATCTGTGTATCAGGGATAACCCAAGGAATGTGCCATTCATTTATCAGGGTCTCTCTAGCACATGTAGCTAAGAATTTCCCAGCTAGGAACTTAAGGAAAATTGTTGCTAGGAAAACTATCAGCAAACTAACAACAACACTTGTTTTTTTAGTGCAACTCACACATGATTTCACTCTTCATTCCTGACAACCTAGCCCTTCAATTCTCTAGCTCCAATTCTCTCTAGTTACTCTCCAGCTATGCTCCAAAATTTTCCCTCCATGGCTGCACCAACTCCAAGCTCTCTTTCTTGCTCTCTCCTTTCTTCCCATGCACAAAAACTTGTCTGACTAAAAACTATTGTCCCAACCCATACAAATTTCCTCTATTGTGGCTTTCCTTTCTTGACTCACACTCTTCCCCAAGCGGATTGTACTCAACCCCCATGTGTCCAATAACTCTGGGATGTGACCACTCACACCCACCCTCTTACATGCATTCAATGATTGGCTTTGGGAACAATCAATCAGAAAGTGGAAGGTTCATATACAATAAACAAGTTTAGGAAAAATGGGTTAAATTAATATACATGGGTAATTCCCCCTTCGAGACACTCCCCTCTCTTATGGATTAATTCAGCCCCCATCTCTTGTCCATGTCCCCTTAACAACTAGCATCGGATTTTTATTATTAAAACATTGAAATACAATTTGCATATTACATCGCTTGGCCATAGCCACATATTATATCCACATAAGCATCAATTAAACTAGGGATTATAATGGGGATGTTACATAACTGCTTATTTGAAACAACAATGAAAACTTCAAAGGACAGTTACCAATCATTTGGGATTAATTCTCACAGAAAAAGGGTACAAGTCATTTCTTAACCTCAAGGCTTTCATGTCTTTCTATTAGTGATTGAATCGATCTGTACAAGATTTGTGCAATTGTGATCTTAATAAAAGAGACTTTGTAACTTGTATCAATCAAAATACTACTACAATTTCAATGGAACAACAAACCATAAAACTGTAAATACCTATCCCTTAGAAAGTGCAAATGTTATTGTTGGTTATCTCTTGAGATAGAATGAACTACCAATCCTAATATCATGAATTGTAAATAGGAGGCGAATGGTTAATTCTACGAACCATTTATAGGTTAAAAACTCATTGCAATCATGAAATCGTTGATGGCACATAAGAAATAAAACACCAAGATATGAAATTGTTAATGAAACTAACTATTGTTTTAGCATCTAAACTACTCCAGCAACAATATAACACAAGCATTGCGTCTCAGATTGGTGGGTCCTTTCCAACTGGTTGCAAGACTTTGAAACTTACAGTAGCACGATCAAGATAACACCACGAGATTTCAGATTGATGCTTACATTAAAACAAAGTATAAAATCACAACATATTCTCTATTACATGTCAATTTTCACATGCAACACCATGCGACTAATTTTCGGGTCTAAAAATTGCTTCCTAGTGAGCTAAGAGTAAAACCTTAGTTGTTATCAATGAACAATTTTACACTAAAAATATATGCAGCACAAATAACAAGATCAGAGATGAATCATCAACACATATATCAGACACAAATTTATGTTCTACAACCTTATTAATTTGATAAATTATGAGGGTGAAACCAACCCTCTCGGCCAATACAAATCCACCAAAATATGAGAACAACCTTGTCCTCCAATAACCATATAAATCAGAAAAGTAAACCTCAACAATATCCCTGGAATTTTCTTTGCCCACAAATCTGTTGCAGACCACTTATACGACCTGCTGATGTCACCTATCAACATGTACGAACCTACTCCTCCCCATAAAAAAACTTTGTACGCAATTCACCTTACTGCAACCCACGTACATACGTGATTATGCCCACTACAACCCACGTATACGTGATTCAACCCATTGTAATCCACGTACAAGTATAGAAAACTTGTATGAACACCTCCATGCAATTCACTCCTTGCTACTTCCTCTCTTCTAAGCCAAATTTTCCACCATGCAGAATTTCCCTTTGCTGAAATCACCAAGCCTCCTAGCACAAGTGCATAATCACTTATTCTAACTCCATCATCACAATGTCATAATGATTTGTCACAATCTCTCCTCTCCTTATATAGGACTCTAATGAGTGAGTTTAGGCACCCCTTCTAAACTCAACAATTAATTAGAATATTTTAATCCTCTTTGTGAGTGTGACACCCCATCACAATCCCACAAATCCCATCAACTTACCCATGAGGCCCTAGCCTCATCCTGGGGCCAATTTCATTGGAATGAAAGGCCAATCTAGTGCCAATGAAGATTCCCACATGCTTGACACGTTGGCCTCTTGCGAGAATACCTCCGGAAGCTAAAATAAACAACATATCGAGTCTGAATCATACAACAACGATCAAGGATGATCTTGGATCCAAAATAGACAGCCACAATATCACATATTCCAACTCTAACGTCTGATTACATTGAGGTATTACATACATATAAAAACCCTAAACAAAATGATAAGATTTTTCCCTACACTCTCGTAAACCATTGCTTGAAATGACAAAGGAAACAAACATATAAACCACGTTTAGCTCTACATGATCTATCTGGTAAACTTAGCAACGAGATGAGCTTCAAGGAAATCAATTTTGATATTTTTCTATTCATATGATAGAATGCACACAAATAACATTTCGTTCTTATTTTGGAAGATTCCCCCACAAACTGCCTGGGCACAAGAAGGCGTTGACCTTGCGTTTGGCCGAAGCCTGGTGCTCTCGTGGAATATCTAGAACTCAAGATAAAGGACACTAACCATGTTGGGGACCGAATCTACAAAACCCATGTGCTCCTTTTCCTCCTAGGCACACACATATAGGAAAACCTCCAAACTTTGTTTCTAGAACTCCATAGTTGGTGCAGGAACTAATCTACAATTCTTCATAGGTAAACATTAGTTACAAAAACTCATGAAAACCTATTAAAAACTTAGGAAATCAAATATAATAAGTAATTATTACCTCTTTAATGCTTGTTGCAAGGTTTTAGTCTTAGAATCATGGATTTTTAGGATAATGGGGTTTAGTTTAGGTGTAGTAGTGGGAAAATAATGAGAAAATGGTATTTAAAATATGAAAAAATGGGAGGCCAACATCTCCTCCACACCTATTTACTTGCATTTCCTCATGCAAAAAACATCCTTTGAAACTAAAAAATTGATCCAAAACTAACACATCCTGTGAATAACTAGGAGAGCTTAGATGCATTGATCAGAATGTTGAGGCCTCCTCTAGTCTTGGTTAGCCTCTCATTGTGCCTCGTTTGTTCTAGTTGACTGGAACTTATGATCTTCTTATGTATTGTTCTATTATCATAATGTATATTCTTGATTTCTTCTTGGAGGTTCTGGCTTTGGGCTTTTAGCATTTCATTTTCCTTTTGTATGCATTTATTTAGTACTGTCATCTCCAAGGATTATTGTTTCAACCTTTTAATTTTATGATTCTTCCTCTTCACTTTTCTTGTTGATTCATTTGAAATTGGACTATGTTCATCTGTCCCAATAGATGCATTATCATAGGGTTTAGGAAATGCTTTCTCTAGAGGATCGAACCCTTACTCCTTTGTTTCTTTGGAATTTTAAAAATACCAACTAATGTTTTGTTGTCTTCTCCTTTAGTATGTAGAGAGATTGGAGATTGTTCCATTACTTGTTATTGATACGAAGATGGTGTCATGTGAGTACTTGTATGAATGAGGGTTAAGACTAGAGCATTATGATGAGCAAAAGTCACCATTGGAGTACCAATTCTTTGTTTGGCCATGTTCCTAGTAACTCGACGGGTTGGAGGTGGTATGGACAATGCCTCTACTAACAGGTTGGTCTTCGCGACTTTTATTTTTCATTGTTCTTCTCAAGGAGAGATGAATCCC
The DNA here is from genome assembly GCA_000966675.3 of Picea glauca. Taxonomy (NCBI): domain Eukaryota; kingdom Viridiplantae; phylum Streptophyta; class Pinopsida; order Pinales; family Pinaceae; genus Picea; species Picea glauca. Next base: position 7,820 of record JZKD02S0558266.1, on the reverse strand, counting down.
TCGGCTCCAAGGGAGCCAAGGTCTTCATCAAGACCCTTTTTTTTTATTGTCGTCACCATGTGCTACTTGGTTTTCTACCACTATCTCATTAGATTGTTCATGAAATTTATTCTGACTAATAAAGTTTTTCCACGATTAATTCCTCCTACCCAATTCTGCTACGATCAAAATCTTCACTAATCCATAGTGATATAGGCTCTTGTAAGGGTATTTACTATTTTTCTTTACTTGGCTTGACATCTTACTTAAACTCTTCCATAAGTAATAAGGAAAATTCAATCGACGGTCAAATTCAAAATGCAATAAGATTCTAATGTGATACTAGAAGGTAAGAGCATARCGCCCCTCACAAGTCAAATACATTTGTAAAATTTCCAATGGTGCACGCCATTCATCCTTGAGCCAAGCCCRCGGTATCCCCTTCRCCCAATTTGCATTTTGAAACTCTARTTTTAAAAATCRATTGCAAAGGTTCAGTGYTACATGCCTATTTTTGAACCACTTCTCTCCTTCCCTYGACAAGCCTATGGTGCAGGAAATTGACTTCTCTGACATATCCATTACCATCTCCCCAATATGGGCTACACGTCCATTGAAAYYCCTTGTGAACTGCAATGTCACYTGACCATTGAATCCTTGTAATTTCATGAAGAATTCAKGCCACCCCGTGACTCTAAGCATTTTTCAACACAAATTATACTCATGTAGAGTTTCCAGAGCTCGTATAGATGTTAGCTCGTGATGGTCGACTACCATTTCGATCACAATTGTTGTAGCAAGGGAAGAAGCCTCCTCTGTTACCTGTGGAATTAACACAAACAAGGTCTGATAGGAGAAGATTCGACAATCACCACTGTTAAAACCCCATATGATTTCAATTTTGAACAATATGAATATAAGTCATTTGGAATCCCTTCGATGATTCCAAATGAATTAAAATATAATTGAATTTAGGAACACTTATACACAGGTTCATGGGAAATTATGGAATGGTTGGGTCTGTAGGTGCAATGAAAATACCATCATATCCACTTAATCATTTGTAGTTTTGGAAGTATCACTTCATCAACAAGTGTAAAGTCATGATGAATGTCTTATTACTAATAAGTAATGTATATGAGTGATATGTCACATGGTTGATAGGGCGTATGAACACAAGGAGAATAGATGTTACCAGTCTGCATGTAGGCATGCAATTTTCTTAGGGGAAGAGCCTTTGACCAATGTGTGTAATAGGTGACATATTTTAATGATAGGGAAGGGTTTAAGTGTTAAAGAAATCTAATATATAGTGCAATGGTGATATAAAGAACCAAGTGATATGTTTGTAATGGTTTAGCAGTGGAATAAATGGTAAGGGTGAGGAAACAAGTATAAGAGAGTTGTAAAATAAAATTTCCTTTGTTCTTAATAAATTACAAGAGTTTTAAAAGAAACTTGTTTACCTCTGAATTTACATTCGTTCAATTACCAACTTAGACTTGTGGAAGTCATGAAAGCATACTAGAGGAATCACAATAGAACACTAACTCAAGAGCCCTGTTGTTGGATAATGGATAAACAACCTTCTTTGTTGATCATAGGGACATTTAATACTTTACTCGTTGGATGGCTTGTTGAATAAATATTTAAAACACAATTACATGCTTTGTTGTACCTCTTGTACAGTTCCTGTACCAACACAACCAACTTCTTTGTATTTTGTTGATACTGCTAATTGAAGGAATTGGAGTTGATGAGACCATTGTTGTTTCTAATAAAGGATTAGAAGCATTATTCTGATCAGAGAGGAATGACTTTGACTTGTATACATGTTACGAATCTCTTAAAAACTTAGAAAATCTAAACTTATTCATGATGAAAATAGTGAACCAAACTGAAACCAAAGGATGATGAAATGAGTGTTGGTGGCTGATTTGGCCACTCAATCACATCTGCCCTTGAAAATAGATATGATGATGGAGTGAGAGGAAAATAATTGCAATGGAAATACTGAAGCAATGAGATGGAGGGCCATAATAAGACTATGCCTCAAGCTCTATAATAAAGAAGATATCCGATCCTTTAGCAAGAGACCTGCTAAAGAATGATATAACTTCCTTTTTTTGAGGTAATCGTCGGTTCCTAGCCACCTTGCATCCTATTTCCCTTTTATTCACACATTGCAAATTGTTTTTAGAACCACGAACCAAATAATCTTCACTAAAACCCAATCTTGGCACAATTCTATCTATGTGAATGAATTTGTTGAAGTCGAACATAGAAATAAATCATTGGATTACCAACCAATGATGAATGTTGTTAACCAATGCGAGACTACTCACCATTGATGCCGATGAGAGTCAAGGTGCCTTGGTACATCTTGCGAGGTATGGACAGATGAGTTGAGGTTGATTCACCTGCAAGATCTAAAAAATAGGGAGCATTGAGGAATCCCCACTGATTCCAACGAGAGAACCTGCCATTGATGTATGCAATCCTCTAGGTACCACAAAAAGTCTCTAACTTTGACCTCATATAAGGTGTCAGAGTCGATGGGGAAGAGTTTGTTAGGAGGGCCTTAATGAATCCCCCATCATCTAATACGAGAGTAACACAATAATTTGAAGAATATAAGGTAGAGTCAACAAATGTATGCCAAATTTTATTGTGGACCTACCCACCAACAACATGGTTTTCAAGCAAGTCCATGTCTAGCTATGCCAACAAGATGATTTTCATAACTAGACTGATTTTTTTCTTGACTTTTTATTGTTTTCTATTTTTTTTTCTTCTTTTTATACTTTTTCTTTTTTCTTTTTACATATAGATATATACACACCTAGAAATTTGGGAGAAAACTCAAGTAGAGGTTAGAGAGGGGGAAGGAGACCCCCTATTCATGACCTCCATCTCTGACTGTTGTAACATATATTAAACAAACTTTTCCTTGGACATGGGTTTGTGGTATAATATTAATCAATGGACATTCACCATAAAGGACATATGATTATGACATATAATCAGTGGACATTCACCAGGTTTGAAGACCTTCTTTCTAATGAATTTTTCATGCCACCTAGCCCGTTTTTCCTGAACAAGAATGTTATGTTGGATGGCATCCTGTCATATTTCATCCAACTCATTCAACTGTGCCACCCTTTGCTTCTGAGCCTCAGTCAATTCTAAACCCAACTACATTATTGTTACGAAAGTCCTTATTTGGAATACAATGGATAAGATAACTTGCTTTCCATATACCAACTAATAGGGAGTGAGCCTAGTGGTGCTTCTCCATGTGGTCCTATTGGCCCAAAGTGCCTCCAGAAGTCTATCTACCCAGTCCTTATGATGCAACTATACGTTCTTGATGAGAATGGCCTTCGACACTTTGTTGGTAGACTCTACCTGTTCATTATCCTATGGATGGTATGGAGAAGATTTGCGATGATTTATTTGATATTGTTGAGTAATGGATTGAATCAACTTTGACGTGAATTGCACTCCCTAGTCTGTCACAATATATTTTGGAACACCAAAACAAGTAAAAATATCTTCATAAAGAAAATAAACAACTGATTTTTCACTAGCTTGAGATAGAGTTTTTTCTTCTACCCATATGGTTACATAATTTGTACATACTAAGATATACCTTTTCTTTCTTGATGCAAGAGAGATTGGTCCTACGAATTCTGGATCCCATCTCTCGAAGGGCTCAATCAATACGTATGGTTGTAGGGGCATTTCATCAACTTGTATTGGTCTCCCCATCCTTTGGTAGCTGTCGCAACTCCTTACATATCTTTTATCATCCTTAAAGAGTGTTGGCCAATAGTACCCTCGATGAAGTACTTTGTAGGTTGTTCTCTTGTCAGCAAAGTGCCCCCCACATCGACCATCATGGTAGGCTCAAAAAATGTCTAACATCTCATCTTCCCATACACATCTTCTAATATTCAGATCTGGTCCAGTGTGGAAGAGGTCTCTCACGACCCATGAATAGTTGGCACTAAGCTTGACAATTTGTTGCTTTTCCTGTGAAGAAAGGTTTTACGACAATTCCCACGTGGCCAAATACTTTGCTATATCTGTGAACCATGGAGAGCTAGTAGAAATAGCAAATAGATGTTCGTCAGGAAAACTATCATCTAGAAGACCATTTTCACTTTCATTTTTAATTCTAGAGAGGAAATATGCAATGAGATTTTTCTTCTCAGGCTTATCTACTATAGTGATGTTAAACTCATGCAATACTAACAACCATCTAGTTATTCTACCATTGGTGATTGGTTTGTTCATTAAAAATTTAATGGCAAAGTGGTCTGCGTGAATAAAGACTTCTTAACTTGTAATATAGTTTTTGAATTTGTTTATGGCATAAACAACAACTAGGAATTCCTTTTCGGTGACGATATAATTGAGCTCTACTAGTGTCAAGTTTTTTCTCATGAAATAGATGGCATAAGATAGTTTATCTTCTTTTTTCCCTAAAACAACTTTGAGGGTTGTGTCTTGTACTAATGTGAAAAGGAAGAGACCAGTTTGGTCCCCTAAGTACTGTTGTTGTGGGGATTTTTTCTTTTAAGTACTCAAAGGTATTTTGACACTGTGAGACCTTTTATCCCATATCCTAGGGATAACTAAGGATATTATGTCTTGAGGCCCATAGGTCATAGACATGGAGTACCGAGAGCCATAATGACTCGAGCTTGGCCTTGAAGGGCCCATCCTTTTTCTTTAGTGCCTCCATTCTGTCAGCAACAACAACATCCATCCCATCGGTCTGGTTCTAAAGTAGCATTGGATCTTTCTCCATGAGGTAATGAGTCCGGGCATCATGGTATGTGTCACTCTGATTCTCAAAGCATTTGAATGTATGAATTTATATCTCTATTTCTATATGACGTTTGCTTGGAAATTATGCCTCTTAACTTGTCCATACCAGGGGGGGATGACAAAGTGCCCTAGCAAGTTGTTTCCCTTAGGAATGAGTTGCCACTGGGTGGTGTTGACGATTAAAATTGCAACGATGAATTCGGCCTGCAAATGATTGCTAAGCTCTATTATTTATTTCTGATAATAATAATAAACTAGTAGGCGGGACCCCCTTGTAGACTAGAGGCACAAAGATAGAAGTGTTATGCTTATATGTTACTGTTGTTATGATGTTTCCTACAAAGTCCTATACAGTTGATGATGCAGTCTTGGTTTCATTTGATATGACAACGTGGTTGGTTGATCCATTGTTGCCAAATGTTGTTGATGTTCATTCACAATACATGCCAGTGCTATAGGTATGAGGATTATGTTGTTTTACAGATGTTGTGTTATGTTATAACATTGATTAAAAATATATTACACATGATTTTATGAAAGGGAATAATTAAATGATATGGAAGCTTGAGCTCAAAACAAAAAGGAAGAAAACCATGGATAAGTCCTAAGGCTATGGAAAAAAGATTATATATAAATATTGAATGTATATAAAATGGTGACAAATGTGAAGTGATGGACCTAGCTGCTATACTATGCATTTTTGGTTAAAGAGTTATATGGGAAGCACATTTGGTAATGTTAACATATGATTATTATTGAATTTATGACATGTTTCGGTTGGCGCACTATACAAAGGATATGGCATTGAATTTATAGATTGGATATGGTTTGAATTTAATGGTTGATGTTATGTTAATGGGCTGGATAGTACGTTGAATTGAATAGGGCCAGGTGAGGAAGGGATGTGTATTTACTGCAGGTCACTCCAAACCACCCTTGAGCTCGTCACCCTAGCATAGTTGCTTTTTGCTCGGTTGGTTGTGGAAGCTCCGCGATTTCTTGTTTTGAAGGGGGAAACTCAAGCCAACTCTTCCTTTAAGTGATTTTTTACAGGTATGGCTCTTTGCTTTCCATCCATGATGGTCTCTCTGTATTATGGATCAAATTGTGGCTTAGGGTTGCATGGGTTCTATGTTTTTCTTGAGTTTCGACTGAGTGTCAATGCTGTGATTATGGTGTTCTCTGTGATTACTGTGGAATGTTAGCATTTTGATAGAAAGGAATGAGTGTTATTGTTGTGTAAAACCTATGCATTGGTTATTGGTTAAAAGAAATGTTGGTAAGCTTGGGTTATTATTCTGGTTCTCTATGAAAATGATGTCAATAGTGTAACAAGCTCTGAGTTTTATTCACGTGGGGTTTTACCACTAGTCTGGGTCAGTTGTTGTCACCCCTTTTTCGTCTCGGTCATTGTTGTGGTTCGTTCTCCAAGTTGCAATGCAACTGTCGACAGTGGTATTGTTCTTTCTCTATTTGGCCAAGCCCAAGCTATTGTTGTTATGGATTTTTCTTATTGTCATTATCGCCGAAAGCATTTCACATTCCAATCTTTGTATTTCCCATAATATTAAATGGAAGCTTGTATACATATCACAGGTTGTGCTCTGTCATTCTTTTCACAAGAGTTTTTAGCATTCGCTCCTCTCGTCTTTGTTGCAGTGGCTGACTGATATGTTGGTAAGCCTCATTATCAAGTTGTTTCAAAAGTTATAAGACCTCTTGGGTGTTTAGAAGAGACACAGTCTCTCTGTGTCTTCAAGGATTCTTCATTGTTTAAACCAACCCTCGTTTCCTCTCTGCAATAAAGTTTTAAGAGGCATCTGTGTGTACCTAGTTTGTTGAGCTCGAATTTATTTGTTTCTACCTGGGTGTTTTCTTTATGGATCTGTCAATAATTTGGGGTTATAAGTTAGGGATTGTGGTGATCTCAAAGCAACATGAGTCTCTCTTTTTCTAAGATTATACTTGATTACCTGTGGTTGCTTCTCATTGGTAAATTCTTTTAGGAGGTAAAAGGATGACGAGCTCTCTGTGTTTTTCGAAGGTTAAACACACTCTCATTACCTCTCTGCAATAAATTTTTATTGACCATGACTTGATTCTAGTTCTACTGCGCACGATTTGGTTTATTGAGCCATGATTTATTTATGTTTCTTCTTGGGCATCTTTTTTTGTTGTGTCAGGATTTTGATTACAATTTAAATGATTGGCATTTTTCTAAAAAAAAAGCACAGGCTCTCTGACTTCGAGACCATCTCTTGGTCGAGTCTCTGTATTTGCTCTCTATGATACATTTGTTTGAACGGAAAAAGTATGGGTTACCTATAGCCTGAGAGCTTTCCTTTTGATCGATTGTGGTCTTTCCTCTCATTATTGTGTTAAATCCTAGCACGATCATGATTTCATTAAGTTTAAAAGTCACCTGTGTGTGTGATTGGTTCATCAAACATGATCTTACTCCCTGTCAAGTTTAAAGGAGACACTTGTGTGTCGATATGGTCTTGTTCTCGTCACGCTTTATATGGCTCTGACTTTATTGAGTACTTTGTTTAAAGGGAAGTCTATACATGTTCATGTACATGTGGATATCAAGCTCATAGCTACATGTTTTTGGTTTAAGATGTTGTTGAATCAAGATTGGTGTCAATGATTATATTGTTGTTGACCTGTGTGTGATTAAATCGGGCCCGATTATTGTTTGGATGATAGTGGACTGTGTCAGTCAGTGTTGAAAATGGGACTGTTGATGGTTAATCCCGAGTCTATGATTATTTGATTGACAGGGATGAATATTGGATAGGATATTTGGGATCACAGTGAATATTATATTTTGTTTTAAAAGGAAAAAGCTCAGGATTAAAACATATAGGACCGTGGCTCAAATGATTATGATGTGACTGTGGAATTGGAAATGATAATTGCACTGTTATTGTATAGGATGCACAGATTGATATAATTGAAGAATTCTGGGCAATTGAATTGTTTTTCTTTATTGAAGACAACAA
>JZKD02S0558244.1:0-16364 GCA_000966675.3 Picea glauca | reverse complement strand
TTCTCTCTTTCATTTTCTTGATATAAGGTGGATTGATTGTATTTACTGTTTGTATTTTCAAAATCATTGATGAAAATTGATCCAGAGGTTTCCATAACCTTCCCACAAAACAGCTGGCCGTGGAACTAACTCTTGATCGTATTCCATACTATAAGGGTTATATCATTATTTAGAACGAGTACAAGTTTTTCATATTAGTATTCTTATGGATTTATATATAGCGAGTAACGGCATACTTGTGTGGATACATCCAGGTTTGAGGATGTGCCACCGATCCAAAAAGTAAACCTTTCTTCTAAGAAATTGGTGGAGAGCGGTTTCTCCTTTAAATTTGGAATCAACGAAATCTTCGATGATGCTGTGGACTACTTGAAGACGAAGGGAGTGCTCAATTAATTAACATCTGTGTGTGTTACAAGGGTGTTTCATTAGGGATAGGAATAATACGGCTGTGTTTGGTTGCATAGATTGAAATCAGAGAAGCTTGTTAATATATATTGTAACTCATTTCAAGCTTTTCAAAAAGATTGCTTTAGAATTTAACATTATTAAATGAAATGAGGTGTTTGGTTAGTCATGGCAATATTAATGTTGTGAATTTGGTGATATAATATATATGGTAAAGTTTGTAATTTTAGTTCAATATATTTAGTAAAGTTTATTTGGTTGTTAACTTCAGTTAGTGGATAGTAAATCAATCATGTGGGTATTTTTTTGACACTTTAGTTATCTTTAAAATTCTCAATTCAAGGATGAAGAGAAAAAGGAAAAGTTAGATTGGCTGTTGAATTGTAGTTAAGTAATTAATATGAGGTTTAGTTCTCATCTTGTTATTGGTTTAAATCAATCATGTGGGCAACTTTCTGACATCTCAACCCTCTTCCAAATTCTCAATTCAAGGATGAAAAGAAAAAAAGAAAAGTTAGTTTGGCTATTAAATTGTGGTTAAGTAATTACTATTAAGTTTGAAAATGTTTTGTTAAAATTTGGTGACATAGATTAAAATCAGAATACTAAGGATGTTAATATATATTGTAATTTTTATATTGTAGTTTGATATCTTTTATGTGATTGTTATTTACAATTTTTTTTAATAGAATGAAAATGTTTCATATAATTAATAGGTGTTTTTTATATGAGTGTGTAGGTTTTCACAATTGGTCATAATAGTTCCTGTATTTTTAGAGATTTTCATTCTATGTAAGTTTTCTAAAACTCCCACACAATTAAATCTAGAATTGGCTTAATTGTTGACCATCCATTTGTTTTTCTTTGAGTTCAAATATTTATCAGTGTTAGTTTGCTTTTGATTTTAAATATTTTTCTTGATGTCCAATGTTGTACATATGCTTAACAAAATAATTATTTTTATATAATATTTAAATTACTTTTATCACATATGCAATTGGCTAACCAATTTCATCTCTTATGGCTGAAACTCTAACATAATTCTATTTTTTCAATATTAGGTTATATTTAAGTTTTGAGTTTTAATCCAAACTTGCACACAATGCAATTTTTTTTCAATCTTAGATAACCTAAATTTGAAGTTTTTAATATTAGATAATATTGGATGTGAAGTACAATGTTTCCACCTATTTGTTTTTGAACCATCTTGTAAAAAAATTTATAGTTATAGTAGTTGCGAAAAATGTGCCTAGAGGACATTGCTATTACATCTTGGCTCACTAGTTGCTAGGTTGAGTACCATTGTTTGTTGTCCTTGGGGACATTGCAGAATTGTACTTTCCATCGAGCAAAATATTGCAGGAAGTAGCAGGTTATATATATATATATATATATATATACATACTTGGTAGCGAGGCCCAAGCACACGCACTGTCCGTAGTCTCTCTATCTACTAACATCAAAGTAGATCACCAGCTCTAGTGTTAACTTTTAGGGTCTGAGGACGCTGCTACAGAAGAAGATCAAACATGGGCAGATCTCCTTGTTAGCTCAAAAGAAGGGCTTAACAGGGGGCTGGACTACCGATCAAGATATGATTCTGTCCAAATACAATCGAATTCAGGGGAGCAGTGGATGGAAAAATCTTTCCATAAAAGTAGGTGAATGTTAGTTAAGTATTAATAATGGTATCAATATAGACACATCCTTTAGTTATGATGGTAAAAAATTTGTTGCAGGTCTTAAGTGGTGTGGAAATAATTTTATATTACATTATCGACACTAAACGCGAAAACATTTCCCCAGATGAGGAGTTCATTATTTGGATACAACCCCTACTTGGAAATCGATACTTGGTGTATGACCAAATACTTATCCGTGTAGTAACTTCATTATCTACTCAGTTCACATAATTTCCCTTCAATTCTTAAAGTCTGAATCTCAAAATTTTGAATTATTTGTATAATAAATAGTACAATGCAAATGAGTGATTGTAATTTGCATATAGGTGGTCCTTGATAGTGGGATGTTTGACAGGGTGAACCATAATGAAATCAAGAATCACTGGAACACTTTATTGAGAAAAAATTTGGCAATAAACGAATCGCACGCCAAGTGGTCACAAAATCTGAACTCGAGACTCATAATCTCCTTCTCATGTGCAAAATCATGTCCTCAAAACTACTCCAATAAAAACAATGGTACTAAGATACTCTGGGGTACTAAAACCAAACGACTACAATGGTTACGGGAAAAATAATAGGTCAGATGAATCTTTGAAACTGTGAGAAATTTCAAATTTATTAGAACTACTTGTGGAAGATTCTATCACAAGCAAAGATTTGGAGGTCAACCTTGTTTATATATATATATATATATATATATTTGTTTGCGGGAGACTATCTTGTGGTTAGAGAAATCGCTACCTCAGGAGAGGGGGACCAGCCTATATTATCAGATCCCTTTGGTTTATCAACCTTCTTAGACTTGCAATCTTTCTTATAATGCCATATTTTACCATACTTCCAGCATTTCCTCAAATATTTTCCTCGAGACTTAGATCTACCTGTAGATTTAGATCTCCCCCCGAACACTTACTAGGATTCATGTGTTAGGTACGATCTCTTATAAATAAAGCAAATGTGCTCTGACTATCCATGCTTTTCCGCCTCATCTCTTCAGATAACAAGGATGCAACTACATCCTCATACTTCAATGTAGATTGAGTGGTACTACCAATTCCTACAACCGGATTATCCCAAGAGTTTGGCAAAGAACATAACAAAGTAATACACTTATCTTCTTCTACAATCATAATATTAACAGATACCAGTTGGCTTACCAGAGTATTAAAGGCATCTATATGTTATGTCACAGAATCTTCATCTTCCATCCTAAGATGATACAACTTCTTTCGAAGAAACAACTTGTTTACAAGGAACTTTGATTGATACAAATTCCCTAACTTATTCCATAGTTCCTTGGCTGTAGATTCTCCTAAGACATTCAACAACACTGAATATGCCAGGCAGAGTCGAATAGTACTCCTTTCTCTTCTTTCCAACTTCTCCCAATCTTCCTTCGACCTACCAGTAGGTGGTGTACTAGTAGTTTGTGTACCAGTAGACTGTGTGCCAATAGACTATGTACTAGAAGGCTGTGTACTAGGATCCATAGTGATCCATTGTTCTTTGTCTACAAGAAGGTCCTCAATCTTGAGCTTCCATAGATCAAAGTTTTTACCGTTGAACTTCTCTATCTCGATTCTAGAAGAGCTCACCATTCCTCTTTCTACACTCAAATCACCACGGAAAAAGCTCTCACTAAACCCAGATTTATTACAAAGCCAAGATAAACTTGATCTATCAAGACCGAGCCAAACCCTCAGCAACAAAGGCCTCCCCCTGAAGCCAAAAACGAGCTCCGATACCACATGTAAGTTTTAAACCTATAAAGTAAATAAATGCATACAAATTCTTAAGAAAAACATAAATTAATCAATGGCTCATACACATAGTACACAGAGATTTATGCTGGAAACCGTTAACTGAGAGAAAACCATCCTTCCTTGGTGTCACACCTTTCAACTCTTCATTGTATTAGTTTCACCATTCACCATACAATATATACAATATTTTAGGTATTCGATAACTACCAAAACCCTAATCCCTTAATCCCGGATTAATTTAGAAAACCGCTAATAATAGAAAAGTTCGCTAAAATAGCAAAAACCACCCAAAAAAACAAATTTCGAGGTGTTGCGTGTAACCGGGGGGTCAAACTTGGCCCCCCTTGGGACCCCACTAAAACCCGACGCACACAACAGAGAGAAGGAAGTTGGGATCGTCAGACGATCTGAAAAATGTTTTGGGTGAGTTAAGTGGTTGTTAATACCTTGCAAAAAAACATTTGTAATATTTTCATAAAGAATAATAAAGAACAATAAATGATAAATAGTGAAACGTGAGTTGTTTGATTTACTTAGTAATAATAACGCGGAACTAAGCTGATTCAGGGAAGGGAATAGCTTGTGTACACTCTCGTTCAGGACGTTTTTCCCTAATGTAGATTCCCCCTGTGATCCAGTGAAGTTAATAAGCAAGAAGCCTTACTATTTTCTACATAGTGATTTCCTATTTGTTTGCTTGAGTTTGTCCAGTCCGCATTAGCCCTTCAAGAGTCACCGTCAATCCTAAAAGTGACCTCTGCAACTTTCACAGGCTTAACCATTCTTTGTGTGACAGGAGAAACAAGTTTTGTGGCCTCCTTGTTGGTCAAGCACCTACTCCACTAGGGTTACACTGTTCACGCCACTGTGCGCGATCCAGGTAATTCCATTCTCCTCTGATTCAAAAGAATATATTATTTGCATGAATAAGAATATTGTTGGGTGATGACACAGAGAACGAGGGGAAGGTGCGGATTTCCTCGACATTCTAGGCGCTGGGGAGAGGCTCAAAGTCTTCAGAGCGGATCTACTGGAAGAAGGCAGTTTCGATGCTGCCATCGACTGTTGTGATGGCGTTTTCCATGTGGCCAGTCCTTCCAACTTCACCCCAAAAAATCCTTAGGTAAATAACATATTGCCCCTTTAATTTTCCCCAAACGACGTTTCGTTATCTGCGCCGATGTATTAATGTTCTTAATAATTAACAACATGAAACTATTGTTGCGATTTGTAGAGCGATGTCTTGAAGCCAGAAATCGACAGACCGCTGAATGTTCTGAGGGCCCGCACGAAGGCTAAAACCGTAAAGCGCGTTGTGGTCACATCGTCTACGTCCACGACTTCCATAAATGAGTCAGAGGAGAAGAATCAATGTATCGACGAAATCTGCTGGACAGACATGGATTTCCTCCAGACTAAGAAGCCGCCTGCCTGGTAAATACATAACTACACACTACACAATAGAAAATTTAAAAGGTTTCAAGATTGCACGATTCCTGAGAATTTAAAGTTTGTGTGTTTAATGATGTAGGCTGCAAGCATATCTGATTTCGAAGACGCTTGCAGAGAAAGCAGCACTGCAGTACGAGAATGAGCAGGGGTTGAATGTGGTGGCGATCAACCCTGGCCACAACACTACCGTACGAGAATGAGCAGGGGTTGAATGTGGTGACGATCAACCCTGTCCTAGTGGTCGGATGTTCCATTAACCCCAATGTCCCACAGTCCATCGAGGTTTTCCTTTCCCTGCTCAGTGGCATTCCCCAAGACCTAGAGGTTTTTAAAGTTATTCAGATGGTTGGACTACCAATGAGGATATGATTCTGTCAAATACAATCTAATTCATGGGAATAGTGGATGGAATAATCTTTCCATAAAAGAACGTGAAAGTTAGTTAAGTATTAATAGTGGTATCAATATAAACACATATTTTCGTTATGATGGTAAAAAATCGGTTACAAGTATTAAGGGGTGTGGGAAGAATTTTATATTACATTATTCACACTAAATGTGGAAACATTTCTTGAGATGAGAAGGAGTTAGTTATTTGGATGTAGGGTTTACTTGGCAATATGTGATGTATTGTTGGAGAAATAATGGAAAATTTATTAGTTTGACAGTTCAGATGGTGTTTGTATTTAGGACTTAAATTCTATTTTCTACGAGTTTATTCTAACTCTCTAGCTTCTTTATATTCATGATTGATTAATATGAAGCCTGTTGGACATTGGACATTGCTTAGGATGCCTCCAAGCCTAGCCTGCCTCACCTATGAGGAGCTGGTCTCCTTTACATTTTCTAAGTTTCCTTTACATTTTCTAAGTTGGTATCAGAGTGGGAGGAGAATCCATAGAGAGAAATCACATGCGTTGAAGTGTTGCGGTTGCTAGGAGATATTGTCGCGTGGAGGAATCACTGTTGTTTGAAGTGTTGCGGTTGCACGCTGCTAGAGGCCGTGGGAAACGAGATTGTCCAGCTGCTCTTGGAGTATGCGTTCGAGTTGTTCTCAGGTGTGAAAGGGCTGTGAGAGAGCCATTGTTTTCCTGTAAGAGTGGAGGTGTTTTCCTGTAAGAGTGGAGGTGCACGGATTAACGAGGGGTGCCCAGAACGGTGTTCCGTTCACATAATTTCCCTTTAATTCCGAAAGTCCGAGTCTCAAAATTTTGAATTATTTGTATAATAAATAGTACAATGTAATTTGCGACTAGGTTTAATTTTGAAAGTCCGAATCTCAAAATTTTGAATTATTTGTATAATAAAAACAATGGTAGTGAGATACTCGGGAGTACTAAAGCCAAACGGCTACAATGGTTACAGGAAAAATGATCAGAAATTTAAAATTTATTAGAGCTACTTGGAGAAGATTCTATCATAGCCACACCAATCCTTAATATGGTTGGACTTTTTGTCCCGACAAAATCAGTAACTTTAACATCACATAATGCCTTAACAACACACTTCTTCACCTACTCTCCTACATCTCGGAAACATATATTCAATAGTTTCCTTTTAAGAAGTTACAAATTCTAGAGGAGTAAGGTATGTATACTTTTTAGATTTTACCAATTAAATCGTTGTTAAAAAAAGATTTCATACATCAATTTGGTGTCTAGCTTAACAGTGACCTTAAAAATAAATTATTAATATTAAAAAAAATGTACATAACATTGTAGCTTATATAGCCTAAAATTACTGTGTAACACACTTTTACTATATTACATAGGAGCATTGCAATGGTGAAAGAAATTGGTAATGACACTCGCAAAACGTCAATTTCTATTCCGAGTTAATAACAAACATGAAAGTATTAAGCTGCCTCTTGCCTCTAACAATTTATATAGACTATCATTTATGTTGACTTTTTTATATTTTTAAAGCCAATTATTATATGTTGTGAATTACCATTTATCTTTGAACAAACATTAAATAATTATTTAGCAGAGGGTTGTATCTTACCTCACTAACTCCACATATATCATTTATTACGAAGTCCAAGGAATGATATTGAAAATAAAGGTATACCTACACCAATACAATAAATTTGATATAAATTTTTCTTTCATATAACGCAATACGATGAGTATAAAAAGGAAACCGCCTCGCCCGGACAAGCATGATACAAGCATCTTATCATGGATAATGATAAGTGGTCAAAGATTTACATTTATTTATTAGTTTCAATTATTGACTTTTTCTTGTCTTTCACGTTGCTAATTAATATAATAAAACTGTTGTAAATATTATTTATATGAGATTGGAGATGTTAAAATCAACTATGGGATGCACTTATTACTAGTATTGGATTCTCTCTATGTTTTAATTTTATGGATCACAATATTAATCTCACATATTAAAGTTTCACATATGTGTAGTTAATATAGTAATTTTTGTAAATATTATTTATATGTAATTGAAGATATTAAAATTAAAATAATGATATTATATTTGATTTATATAATGTATTATGAATTATTTTTTATTTAGATAATGTATTGATAATTATTTTTTATTTATATAATGTATTACAAATTATTTTTGATTTGTCTTTAAAGTTGAGAGGAATCAAATTCTTTGAGGTTCTATAATTTTTTAGAGTATAAAATTTGAGGAAAGGTTTGCATCTCAAGGGATTTAATCCCTCTCAAGACATGGATGATAGATACATAGTCAAGATAAATATATATTGGTTTTTTATATGTAGCTAATGCATTTATGTGCAATACTAATTTTTTCACTTTCAATTTCTTTATTCATATGTGTGTGTAAAGATAATATTAAAATATTTTAATTAAGGTGGACATTGAAATATTTTATGTAGAAATCGAGGTCTATCAAAAATGAGACTAGACTCCATAAAACAAAACAACAAATGCATATTTTTTTATTGTTTATATGTATTTCAATATAATTTGATGTCCGCTATATATAAAAAAAGGAAGAAGCCTACAATTAACCAATGATAGATATCACAGTCGGGAAGACACATATGCCAATATGAGATTACAATTAATACTAGTTGGCTACATTAGAAAATTCATAGAGACCCATTGGGTCTCTGTACCCATAGGTGAAAATCTATGACTAAATACGCTCCAAATTTGTATTAAGATGCATCTATTCTCTTGGGACCAAACATTCATCAAGGAATAGTGTTCTAATACTCTCAATTATGCAGGCCTTAAGTGCCTCCTCTCCCTCGAGATAATCCCTTCAACGAAAAATCAATCCTTTACATGTTTGGCGTTGATCCCTTTCCTTAACGCGACTGTAAGCTATGATCAAGTACTATTAATTTAGGCACTTCTTATCTATTCTCATCTCACGTTCTTTCACCTTACGACCAAACACTAAGAATCACAAGCTTATCAGACGTTGGACCACCAGACTTCCTAAAACACTCAAACCTACTTCTTGTTTGAGCTCGATCTGGTGGATTAACTCATGGGTATAATTAATCTCCACGATCAATGTAGACTGTTGATCTCACCTTTTTTCTGACAATTGGATCTCCCTCGTGATCACACCATGTGTCACCTTCTAAGTGGGTGACATACGCCAGGATGACATATATCGACACCACTCTATTGATTATCCTTGGTTTCCAACTTTTCTTAACTATTCTTGATGATCTGAATACTATGTGTTTCTTTCTCAATCATCCATGTCACTTCCACGTGTCCACATCTCATTTACTAATGCCTCATCCTAGGCATTGTTGAATACCACGTGTCACTTTGGTGACCTTCGACATGTCTCAACATGAGTTGTCCATCTATCTAACTCCAAACAGATCTCAGTCATCTATTGGTGTTTCTCTATCGGAGTTCCTCGAGCATTGGGACTCCGATGACGCTACTCCAATAACTAATAGGATGATGCCACGTGTTAGTTTCTTAGCATCGATATGGATCACTACGAATGCATCTGGACCATTGATCAGAGTTTCTTTCATTGTATTTCCCTTTCAATTATGAAGATCCAATTCCTAAGAACACTAAGGTTACACCACGTGTCCCCTTCTATACCATAGATCTATGCATTTTTCCAACCAATCTACATTGTCAATCAGAACACCTCGTTGGAATATTTTTCCAACAGCTATTCTGAAATGATAACTTTCCAAGCCCTTTACACGTAATGTTTCAGACTCCAAACTCAAGATCATTCTCTTTCGTCGATATTCTTCTTTCGTTAGATCTGGTTGTCTTCATTGTGTTCTGAAACTAGACTAAATATTATCGTCGAGCTAGGTATATCTCTTCCTGAGATCTAATCTCGACCATTCCTTCTTAACAAAATAATGAAAAGTCTAGCACAATAATAAACAGTCACGATGAACCCTTTGAATTAATTTGATGGTGCTTGTATCTCGACGCCTGCAAAAGGATTTGAACCATGTTATTTTCCTCGTCTACGCATAAAGTTGGATTTTAACCTTATTCCTCCATGATCTCCACATGATAAGAGGATCATCTGTCATGATCAACAATGTATCATGATCCTTAAGGGTGTTTTCCACTTGTTACATGTGCAACCAATTATTAGAGTCTAAAATGAACTTCTACAATTCACACACATACACTTAACATAGGTATAATACACTAGTTCCAAACAACACTCAAAACAAAGTTATTTTATTCTCAATTGTACACATAATGTACATTAGATTTACAGAAGGCCTTCTCCTCTAATGGCCTTTCCAATCTCTTCCTTTGTCCTGATTATCTATCTTAATGGACAAACCTCTCATGTCTACAAGGTTACAAATTTAATACAAAAGAGTCATGAATGTGAAATCTATTTCAGATCCTGAAAACTCTCATACAAATCCATAGGATCCTTTATATCCAATAAGTCCTCATTCTAGATACACAATGCACTCAAGAAAGATACAAGAAACCCTAATATATCTCTAGGTCCTCACAACTATCGTAATCTAACACAATTACAATGCATTCCACAACTAATAAAAGTTCTCTAGAACATAGTAATTTTCATCAATTACATAATTAAATTCAAATAAACCCAAGAATCATAGTTCTAGTCAAACATGCTTGATTTTGGAGGCAAGATGCTCCTGCATGACTCCCAAGGAACAACATGTGTTCACGATATCCTGATCATGAGTTCCAATTGTTTAAGTCCTCTTAGATCCCATACTTTATGTTGTTGCTTGCTTTCCTTTTTGTCTTGTTGTATTGTTGTTGTCTGTAATTGTGAATTTTATTTTCTAATGTAAATATTCCTTTCTTCAGCAAGTTTTCTCTGATACATCTTCACCATCAACATCTTCATCTCCTCAATCTCTATGTCTTGTCTATCCTTTGGTTGGTACATAACATTGTTGTGAACTTGTTTTTATTCTCTGGCTCGATGTTGCATTACTTCTTCTCCATATCTCCATCTAAAAGTGTTTGATATATTCAACTCCTCTACATAAAACTGAATTATATCTTTAGGATTCATACTCTCAATTATGAAATCCCCCTTATTAATCATTAGATTGATCAACCAGTCCTGAACCATCCTTAACACTTCTTCAAAACTAGTAAGAACTATATATGAGTATTGTCCTTTAAATTTTTCTTTGTTCTCTATAAAAACAAGTTCATGCAACTGCTCCTCCATCTCTAGATCACTTGATAAGAAGTGACTTAGGTAATGATCATCTTCATGAGAAAATTTTGTCTCTTCATCTCTTGTGATAGAATTTTGAATCTGTCTTCATTTTCTTTCTTCATCACCTGTAAACACACACCAATCATCAATTGTAAAACTATAATACTCCGAAGTATTTTTCGATGCTTATTGCATCATCATATTCCTCATCCACCTCTCCTAGAATCATCCTCTTGTGTAGGTCTAAGTGCCTTAGTCTACTTCCCTCAACATCCTCTCCAACAAATTCAATTGCAAGTTGTGTGTAGTCCTTCCTTTGGATACGTTCATGAGATGTCAATATCGCATCCTCCTTCATAACATAATTCTAATTATGTTCTTCCACTATGCTTTCAGAAATCATGTCTCCATCTTTAAAAGTATTTATACCAGTTCTAGATGATTATCCAACTTTTTCCCTTTTACAACCTGCAATCATACACAAGATGTTAGATTTAAAAACATAAGGCTCATTAGCCTCATTTTCTTCTCTGTCATCACATCCTCATGCTAATGTGAACTTCCCAAGTAGTTCATGATACTCTCAACATGTCTCTCTTCTTCCTCATCCTCTCCAAGGATACCTCCTTTCTCTGGTTCACAATAGTGAACTTCTTCTTCTATCAATGACCTCTATCTGAACTCAACTCCTATGAGTTTTTGCTTCTTCAACAAAGCACTCAACTTGCAATTCAATATCTCCAATATTCTCCTCAGCTTCCTTGCAAATAATTGCATCACAGGCCACTTGAATCTCTTCCTTACATTCCAACCTTGTCTTTGGTTTTCCTCTATTTTACTATGTAGAAATTGTCCAATGTAATTTAGTTGTATCCTTAACTCAACCATTTCTCTATCAACCTCCTCTTGAATCATCCTCTTTATGCTTTTTTCATTGGCATCTTTATTTCCTTTGTTGTGGATTCTTCTAGAATCTTTATAATGACCATCAATAGTCATTATTTTCTCTTGTGAACTTCTCTTAGTCCACTGTGAGCTGCATCAAGCCTCTCTCTGTAGAAAGTATCCTCTATTTGCCACTCAATACCTCACCAATACTCCTCTGAGGTATGACCTTTTGGTATTACAGGTCCTCTCCACTGGAACCTTTTGATCTCTCCTTTGCTCTTCTTTGGCTCTGCACCTACTCACACTCTTTGATAACTCTTGTTCTCCTCACTTCCAATCCTCAGTTGGAAGTATATACAACATCATGTGTTGCAAGGTTATACCAAAAGATAATCCTTCACTTGAGAGCTTTGATTTCTCTCTCTTCCTCTATTAAAATTCTATTGTGTGTTAATTGTTTCTACCATATCCTTATCTGCTACTTTCATTCATAATTTTTCATAACTAGAGTTAATTATAAAATATCAATCATTACCTACAAGATCTATTCATGATATTTTCTTCCACATCCATTGCACTTGAATGGAAAATTCCTTGTAACAATGCATCTACAATCAAATCATCTTCTAATTGCAATCTATAGTTTTGAAATTTTGAATTTGCAGACTTTCCTTCCTAATTACAGAGCAAATTTTTTCTCTAATACCAAAAATGATGGAGACCCAGCATGTCTCTATACCCATGGGTGTAGAGTTATGACTAACTTTGCTCCAACTCTATATTGAGCTACATCTATTCTCTCAGTCCCAAATATCTTTGAAAGAATATAGTTCTCACACTCTTTGTTCTGCAGGCCTTAAGCGCATCCCTTCCATGGAGCTAATCCCTTTGATGAAAACTCAAGCATTTACATGTTTGGTGCTAGTCCATTTCCTTCATGTGACCCTAAGCTGTGATCAAGTTATATTCATTTATTTTATTCTTATTTGTGCTCAACTCATGTTCCTTCACCTCACGACCAAACACTAGGAACCATGGGATTACTGGATTTCGGACCTCCGGACTTCCTAAGGCATTCAAACTTCTTCTTTTTTTATCCTGATTCGATGGATTAACTTGTGGGAAGATTTAATATCTGTGACCAATGTAGATCATTGATCTCTCCTTTTTACTAATGAATGGATATCTCTCATGATCACACCATGTGTCACCTTCCAAGTGGGTGGCATATGTCAAGATGGCGTGTATCAACACCTGGCTATAGGCTATCCTAGGATTCCAAATTTTCTTAAGTATTCCCTATGATATAAATGTTACATGTCGCTTTCTCATTCATCCATGTCACTTCCACGTGTCTACATATCATTTTCTAATGCCTCTTCATAGGCTCCTTCGACTACCACATGTAACTATAGTGACCTATCATGTGACTCAATCTCAGTCATCGATATATCTGACTCCAAATAGATCTCAACCATCTATCGTGTTTCTCTATCGAAGTTACTCCAGCATTTGGACCCCAATAAACCTACTCCGATAGCTAATAGGATGATACCACATGTCATTTTCTTGGCCTTGATCTAGATCACTTCGAATGCATACAAACCATTGATTTAAGTTCCTTTCGTTGTAGTTCCATTTAAACTACGAAGATCTAATTCTGAATACCACGAAGGTTCCACCATGTGTCCCCTTATAGACCCATGACCTGTGTGTTTCTCCAAATAATTTGTATTATCGATCAGAACACCTCATCATAATAATTTTCGAACAAGTATTATGATACAATAACTCCACAACCCCTTTCTAATTAATGTTTCAGACTTTGAGCTAAATATCGTTCTCTGTCGTCAATATTCTCCTTCTGTCGGATCTGGCTATCTTCGTCAGGTTCTAAAACTGGACTAAAATTGATCGCCAATATGGGTAGATCTCTTCCTGAGATCTAATCTCGATCGTTCCTTCTTAACACAAGAATGAAAAGTCTAGAATGATAATAAATGGTCACAATCAACCCTTTCACTTAATTTGACGATGCATGTTTCTCGACACATGCAAAAGGATTTCAATCATGTTCTCTGCCTCATCTACGCACATAGTTTGATTTTAAGCTTGTTCCTCCATGACTCGACATGATCATAGGATCATTGATTATACTGTCACGATCAACAATGTATCACTATTCTTAAGGATGTTTTCCACTTGTTACGTGCACAACCAATTAATAGAGTCTGAATTGAACTTCCACCATTCACACACATACACTTAATAGAGGTATAATACACCAATTCCAAACAAAACTTGAAACAAAGTGATTCTATTCTCAATTGTACACATATTGTACATTATATTTAGATAAGGCATTCTCCTCTAATGTCCTTTCCAATATCTTCCTTTGGCTTGATTCTCTCGCTTAATGGACACATATAGCATGCTCATAGGATTACAAATTTAATACAAAAGGATTCTGAAACTGAAATATTTTTCAAATCCTAAAAACTCTCATAGAAATCCCTAGTATTCTCTTTATCCAATAAATATCTATTCTAGATCCAAAATGCACTCAAGAGAGATTGAACCAACCTTAATATCTCTCTAAGTCCTAACAACTCTCGAGAAATAACTCAATTACAACACATTCCATAACTAATACAAGTTTTCTTTGAATTCCTTCAAACATAGGAATTCTCATCAATTACACAACTAAATTCAAATAAACCCAATACCCATAGGTCTAGTCAAACATGCTTGATTTTGGAGGCAGGTTTCTCCTACATAGAAAATACAAATGCATTGGAAAATAACACTAAGAGCTCGTAAGAAAAACATAGGGAGAAAACATAAGAAAATAATGAGTCCAAATGATGAGGCCTTATTGGGTTCCAAAGTAAAAAGTCTTATAAGAGGAGAAAAAGGGAAAAAACCATAGGAAAAGAACCCCTCTCCAAACAAAGAAAAAATCTAGTGTTGAAAAAGGAATTAAAGATGAAATTATAGATCTCACAATGATGCATTGAAAAGGAAATTTAATAAGTGGAATTACGAAAAAGGTATTACAAACAACAATTTCATTTTATCCCAAAAAAATCATTAACATATTTTTGTGTAAAACAAAGAAAAACAATGTGTTATCTTTACAATGAACTTGAAAAAAACCTATACAAGATTATTGAATTGTTGAAAGATTTACATTCAAGTATTAAATACGTCTAGTGAACCTAGATAATAAGTGTTCAATGTCAATGATATTTAAATCCATAACCCATGACTAATTGTATTGTATTTTTTTCAAAGCCAAGAGAGGAAATGAAAAAAATAAAACCATACCTTTCTTGCAATTGACATAGTGACAATATCATGGGTTTTGATCCTCCTCTAATTGTCCTATTTTATTGATCCAATGTAGAAAATCGTGAGGCACGGTGTGTAAATGACCACAAAATGTGGCCACAATCCCTTAAAAATCAGGCACAACAAGAACACAAGTGTGTTCCTATGAATGCACACACGCTCTTAATAATGCCTACACATTCCTACTAACAAATCTACGTGGCATGTTGACTAGGGGTTTGGGCCTTGGAAAACCTATATGATTAGGAATACGTGAACGTTTATGAGAATGCACAAGGAACGCGTACATGTTCCTACTGACCCCCTTGCCACTTTTTCATCCACCAACTTTTTTTACACATCCATAAGTTGCCAAAGATTCATATTTATTTAGTAGTCTCAACTTTTGGACTTTTCTTGTCTTTCACATTGTTGATTAATATAATAGAATTCAAGTTTTGGAGTTTTCTTTTCTTTTAAAACTTTTGTAATTATTATTTCTATGAGATTGGAGATGTTAAAATCAAAACAATGGTAGTGTGTTTGGTTTATGTAATGTATTATAAGTTATTTCCAACTTATATAATGTATTATATATTGTTTTTATCTTATAATTATTATTTATATGATATTATTGAAAATAATATAATATTAGTATAACAATAAATAAAAATAAAAATAATATTATATTAAAAGCAAAAAATTATTTGCAAAATTATTTTTTATGATTTTTTTTAATATTAAATTATTATTATTACATTATTATATATAAGTTTGAAAATAACACTAAATTAAAATGAAATAAATATATTTTTGTTTGTTTATTGAGGGTTATTATTGAAGCAAATGACTCATAAGTGAGTATAATAATCAACTATGGGGTGGATAATCATCAACTATGGGATTTAGTTATTACTAGTATTGGACTCTTTGTATGTAATTATTTTATGGATCACAATATTAACCTCATCGTTTAGAGTTTCCATGTATTTCACAATGTTAGCTAATATAGTAATTTCTGTGAATATTATTTATATGGAATTGGAGTTATGAAGATTAAAATAATGATATTATATTTGATTTATGTAATATATTATAAGTTATTTTTGGTTTATATGATTTATTGTAAACTAGTTTAGATCCATCTTATATATATATATATATATATATA
>JZKD02S0558233.1:0-16364 GCA_000966675.3 Picea glauca | reverse complement strand
GCTAGGGAAAATCTCACTCGGTCTCTACCATACCTATAGACCTAAGAAATAATGCATTATACCTAGGTCTTTCATCTTGAATTTTGTATAAATATTCCTCTTACTTTCACTGATGAGCTTCTCATCTCCTATTAGAAACAGGTCATCCATATACAACAGTAATATGATTGGTTCACCATCTACAACCTTGTAGTAAAGGTTGGAATCTTCTTTACTCTTGGTAAATCCCAATCTCATCAGGGAACTGTCAATTCTATCGTACCATGCCCTGGGTGCTTGCTTTAATACATACAAGTCTTTCTTCAATCTGCACACAAGTGTCTAACTATCATGTGTCTCGAAACCTTGTGGTTTCTCCACATACAGTTCCTCTTCTATTACACCGTTTAGAAAAAATTTCTTCACATACATATGGTGTACCTTACACTTCATTACTACAACTATCGCAAGTATATATCTTATCAAAGCGTATCTCACCACAGAAGAAAATTTCTTCTCATAATATATTCCTTCTTTCTGGGAGAAACCATGCACCACGAACCTTGCCTTTTACTTCTCGACACTACCATCTATTGAATGATTCATCTTGTAAATCCACTTGGAACTTACTATTGTCTTCTCTTTCACTCTCGGAACCACATCCCAAACATTATTCTTTATAATGGACCGGTACTCTTCAATCATGGCATCCTTCCATTCTTTCTTCTTTGCAGCCTCTTCATAACTCGTAGACTTAGCATCAATAATGTTACTTAGCAATGCCACATAGCTTTAGTATGGTCATGGTCTCTCTCTTTCTCTAAAGGATCCATCTGAAGCACCATACTTCTCTGCATATTGAATAATTTATCGATCCCAAGCTGGTCTTCTCTTCTTAGTATACATCTCTCGGGATGAATCTGCAAGTCTCTATGGTTCTTCCATATCATGATCTTCTAGTACAACATCATCGCCTACATATGTATCTGCAACTCTGGGAAATTCAGGCTCCTCATCATTGACCTCATCTAAATGATTTTGTCTCGATCTAGTGAAGGTTTCATCCTCATCAAAGGTGACATATATGCTAGTCTCAATATGTCGGTGATCCAGGATGTAGACTCTGTATGCCTTCGATGTTTCATTATATCCAACAAATATACCCTTCTTTCCTGAAGGGTCCAACTTCGATCTCTTTTCCTTGGGGACATGCACATACACTTGGCAACCAAATATCCTCAGGTCGATAACCTCTGGATTTTTACCTGTAAACATTTCTTCTAGTGTCTTGTTCCCAAGTACACAGTGGAAAATTTGGTTATGCACATATATTTCACTCCTAGTTATTTTTTCCCACATATGCATTGATGAATCTTGATCATGAATCATGGCCTTTATTGTTTCCATGATTGTTCGGTTATTTCTTTCCGCCACACCATTCTGCTGAATATTGTAGGGAGTAGAGAGCTCCCTCTTAATCCTAACTTTTTTGTAGAATGCCTTGAATTCATTTGATGTGAATTATCCTCCATTATCTAATCTCAAAATGTTTATCTTCTTTTCAGAAAGGTTTTCAACAAGTACCTTGAATTCTTTGAACTTGTTGAATACTTCACTTTTATCTTTCAAAAAGTAAATCCAAGTGTTACATGAGAAATCATCAATAAATGAAACATAATATGCATACCTGCTAAGTGAAGTGGTTGGCATTGGTCCACACACGTCTGAATGTATGATGTCCAAGGCTCCTTTGGCCTTGCTATCACTGCTTGAAAATGGTTTCTTAACATAGTTTCCTTGTGTGCATCCCATGCATATGCCTTCATGATTCACTTATATCTTTGGAAAATTTGTCACCATCTTTCTCATGATCGATAGTGATTTGTAATGTATGTGAGCAAATATTCTATGCCATAGCTCACTTGGAGTAATTGTACTATGTACTAATGTTGAATTTGAATGTCCCTTTAACTTGTATAGACCTCCTTCTTGAACACCAATCACTACAACATCATCAATAGACTTTCCTCTTGGCCACATGAGAACTTCACCATCAATTAAAACAACTATGAATCCTTTCTCATTCAAATATGAGATAGAAAGGATATTTTTCTTCAAACCAGGTACATACAAAACATCCTTCATCTTCATATGCTTTCTGGAATCCAATCTATAAGAAGATTCGCTTACTCCTTTAATGGGATACTAATAGTCATCATAGAACTTCACCTTGTGAGGTGAATCCTTCTAAACTAATTCTAAGAAAGAATCCTTGTAATGTGCCATGTGCTTAGAAGCACCACAATCAATAAGACATGTGCCACTTCCATGAGTAATTGTTCATGTAAGAGCTTATATCAATACATATTCTTCGCTTGATTCATCTTCTTTAGTTCTCTCAGGTTCATCATCTTATGCGGTATGAGAATGATGCCTTTTATACTTTCCTTTTCTGACTTGATCTTTTGAGTTGGGATTGTTTATTGTAATGTGTCCCATCTTATGGAAGATGTAGCATCTATAATTTGAGTAATCTTTTTTAAAAATTTGTGTCTTTTGTAAACCATGAGGCTTCTTTTGTGAGTGAACCTCTTTCTTTCTCTTTTATTTTCTTGCATGAGCTTCTAGAGCTTGATTTTCCTCATTGCCTAGTTTCTCTCCTCTTGTTGCCAATCTAGCTTCTTCCTGAGTGCAATCCTCCCATAGTCTGCTAAAATTTTCTATCTTTCTTCTTGAACATATTTCCTAAATGAATGAGACCATTCAATGTAGTCATTACCAATTCAATTTCTTCGATTGTGTCTCCAATGGATTCGAGTTGTTCTTTGATTTGAGACACCCTTTTGAAGTAGGATTGAATGGTTTATGAACTCTACATCTTCACATGCTTGAGTTGTGTCCTCAAGATCATATTCCAGTTGATATTCTTGCCTTCATATAATCGAGATAGGGAATCAAACATTTGCTTGGGATTTTTCAATGAAGAAACATGAGGGATCAAATGATCCTTAATAGAATCAGTAATGATTCTCTTTTCCTTGACTAGACTCTTCTTGTACTTTTCCTTGGCCACATCTTCCTTTGGTTCTGGAACTTCTTTTTTGATGAAATCTTCTAGATCATTCTCTTCTAGAATGAGAATCATTGTATACTTCCATGATCGGAAATTATCAGAACCCTCAAACTTCTCATCAAGCTTAGTGTTGGGAGTCAAAGAAATCATTTTTAACTTACCAAAGAGTGTGCCATGCCACAGTGAACTACTCCAACTTCAGTCTGCAGCTGTCAAGACGTCTTGATCTAGAGTTTATGAGGAAACCCTAATTTTCAAAATGAGAATTTTGGAATTCTGATCCGAGGGAAAGGTATACCCTCCATAGGTGAACTCCTTGATGGCTTTACTTTGACCAACATCCTTCAAAAAGAGGGTGATGTCATCACCTAGGGTTTTATGCAAAAACCCTAATTTTCAGAAACTGCAAAAACTCAAAAACTAGTCCAGGGAAAAGGTGTGTTAGGGTTAGGAGAGTCTTCCTATGAACTTGATTTCCCCAACGAGTGCCTCTAGACTGTGAAAAATTCTTCTTTCAGGCTCGCTCTGATACCATGTTAAAAATTTTCTTAATAAATTAAGTGTATTCAGTATCTTTAAGTTTTAACAATTAGAACAATAACTGCATGCACCAAGATCACTGAAATAAAGACATCCACAGTATACAAAATATTTATCTCAAGAAAACCTAACAAATCTTCTTCAATATAGATTTGTCAACAAGTACAATGTCTCTCTCCAAGAGAGATCTCACAAAACAAAATATAACCAAAAGATAGACTAGAAACCCTAACCAAAACAGAGTAGTGCACCACTAGACCAAGATAGGCCTCCAAGAGATAACCCAAACCCTTCACCAAAACACCCTTAATCTGTAGTTGTGTCTCCTCCTCATACTTGCTCACTTTTCCTTGAGAGAGAACTTATGTTGTGTGTATTATTCAAATGAGGTGCCTTGCCTCTTATAAATACAAGTTGAGCCACACAGAAATTAGGTCAAGGTCGACTTGTACATAATGACACTTTCTAATTTACATTTGAATTTTACAAAGGTACAATAGGGCCAAATTTACAAATACAACATAATATTATTCTTTAGGGTTTTGACTTGGTCTAATACAATTAAATACAATAAGAATGTCTTCTTAAGCTACTCAAACTTCAACATCTTTATCTCTGTCACTATCATTAATACATCATTATCATCAAACTGGCTCCACATAGACTGTCACGGTCACTATCATTATCATTAATACATCATCATCACCAAACTGGGTCCACATAGAGTTCCTAGGTCCACATGGGTCCACACATAGAACCCTATGCAAAGAATCAACCTTCCATACTATAGTGAACCCATAACAATGATCAAAACATCACCATAAGAGTAGAAAATATCCTTCATAAGAGCTCCTTATCCTCCCAGTTCCTTCACTACCAAACTTGTGTTAAGCGATCACAAGCTTAGATACACTAAAAATGTGAAAATCCATCCTATATTTATAGTAGTTTTGTCCCTATTTTTAGTTTTTGGGGCGACCTTGTTGAACTGTCCTCAATTTTTTGGCTGGGTTGTCGGACAAAAAAATTCATATCTGCTCATTCCTAGGGAGTTAGAGGGACTTCCATATACCATTGGAAAAGTCTTGGAATAAACTTTCCAACCATGTAACTTGTGCTTCCATATGATTTAGTTATGTAGGGTAAAAATTCCCTCAAATATAGGGTATCCAAATTGACCACAAATAATACTTTCAACAATCTCCATATTGCAATATTTATCTTAGACATATGTAGGCTTCTTCGCTTGAATTTAGGGGATTCTTCACTTGGTTTTAGGGCTTATTCAAAGTGTCTTCCCGTGAAGGCCATTTTTAAAGCTATGCCATAAGGACACCACTTTGGAGACTCCTTCAAGTAAACCCATAGGCTTATTCATGTTGATCACCAATGGCTGACTTTCACATCAATGACAACACCAGTCAACAATCTCCCCATTTTTCATTGATGACAACACTCATACTCCCCATGTCATTGTGCTCCTAATTTTTATCTCCCCCTTTGACATCAATGGTAAAGGGTAACTCTTCTCTTTGGGGTTTCTCCCCCTAAACTCATGGTGCTCAATAGTACTTCACCTTCATTTTTTGTCTTCTTATCCTTTCYTTCCTTGGTATAGTTCTTGGAGCTAATTTGTGTGACTTCAATCCTCGTTCTCTCCTCTTTGTCTAGGATGTATATTTTATTTGGTTTTCTTGTTGTTGTTGCAACCAATCTTCCTRAGACTTCTTCTCTGATTTCACTTCTTTGGGAATMAAATTTAAGATTGTATCCCTGGTCACATATTTTACTGACACTAAGAATAATATGCTTCAAATATTCAACCAGTAAGACATTTGATGCTTTTACATTTTGACTTCCAAGACTCACTACACCTTTTCCAAGTATTTTGACAGAGGATTCATTTCCAAATGTGACACTGCCACTTTTTCTTCTCTTTAGGATGGTGAATTTGTTTTGGTCTCCAGTCATGTGTATTGAGCACCCATTGTCTATGTACCATTCATATTCTTTATTTTCAAGGAGCAATGCTAATTGACACTCTTCCTTGTTTGGGTTCTTTTTCCTTTTCCATATCATAGTTGGTTTTATGATAGGAGCGTCTTCTTTCATATCTCTGCAATCTCGTTCTTTGTGACCAAGATTATTACATTTGTATCATACAATGTTTTGATCCATCAGTAGATCAAATGGATTGTGATTTTCATTGACAAACCCATGAGCATTTCCAGATCTATTATTTACATGATTTTCCTTTGGATATCCATAATCATTTTTGTTTCTCATATAGTTGTTTCTTGCATTAATTTTACAGTTTTGTTTTGTGTCCAAAGTTTCTGCAAGTATAATAATGACCAAGAGAAATATTCTCATACCTAGTAGAAAAGGACCTTTTCGGTGTTTCACCCCTTCTGAATTTTGATCCTCTATTCCAGCTAGAGCTGTCACATTCTTGTTGTTCTTCAACTCCCTTTTGTTTGTTGATTCCACTTCTTAAGAGATTTGCATAGTTTCTAGAATTTCCTTCATCTTCCCTGGATGTTTTGTCTGTGTATGTTGTCTTCAAACTGTTCTCATATCCTAGTGATGTCTTATCGATAGGTGATATTTGATTGCTAAGAATTTCATCTAACTTTTCAGTACTTCTTTTAAATTTCTTCAATTTTTCCATTGTCAACATCAACTCTTTTCTTGTATGATCCAATTCTAATTTTAATTTCTCATAATCTCCAGTCTTCTTATCGTATTGCTCCTTCAAGTTGTTAATTCTCTTTTCAAGCTCATGATTATCTTCTTCATAATTTTTCAATTTGTCTTTGAATTCTCTATTTTTGTTTATGAGCTTGATATTTTCTTCTTTATTATGCTTCAATTTTTCAAGATTCTCTTCATCTTCCTGTTCACTTTCTGTGATGTCTTTCCCTAGAAAGATTCTATGTTTGTTTCTTTAGTCTTTGCATCAGACTCTTCTTCATAACAAATTTGCTATGTTTCAGAATTTTTGTGTTCATCATTATGAGTTTCTTGAGTTATGGAGATAACTTCCCTTACATCCCTTTCTTTTCCATCACTTTCATTTGAAGAATTGTTGTCCTCCTTGGAGTAAAGACTCTTTTTCTTGTGGAAACTTTTCTTTTCTTCAAAAGAACATTTCTTAGCATAACGTCCTATTCTGCCACAATTAAAGCATTTAAAAGGTAACTTACCTTTGTATTTGTCGGTTCCCCTCTTGATATTCCTTACATAATGTGATTCTTCTTCTTTTGATTCTTCGCCCAATCTTTCTCTACCCAGTGTTCTCTATTCTTTGTTTTCTTCGTGGCTTTAAAATTTGTTTCTCTATTTGACTGTTCATTTTCTGTGTCTATTCTCATTTCATATGTTGTGAGGGTCCCATGTAGTTCAACCATCATTTTGGTTAAATCCCTAGTTTCTTCAATGGTCGAGACCTTGGCATCATATCTCAAAGGAAATGATCTCAACACTTTCTTTACAACCAATGATTCTTTGACTTCTTCTCCTAATCCTCTGATGGCATTGACAACTTCATCTATTCAAAGTAAATAGGTTGCAATATTTTTTTCATTCATTTTCAAATTTTCAAACCGTGCTTTGTGTCGTTGAAGCTTGTCCTTCTTGACTTTCAGATTGACTTTATAAATATTTTGAAGTTTATCCCAAACCTATTTAATTGTGTTGCAACCCATCACCTTGTTGGAAATAGTCGGTGTCAATCTGTTATCATGTATAGTTTTCAAGGGCAACAGGTTGTCTAATTTGTTTGGGGAAATAAGCTTTGGGAGTTTCGAAGTGAGAAGTGTGTGGAATTCCCGAAGTGCCAAAGCCCGAACTACCAAAATAATCTAATCTATTGATCAGCAAGAGCCACGTGTCGTCAAATCCATAGATCCAGGTAAAAGCACAGAAGGGCGAGATTTGAGTTTTGATTTTCTTGGAGCTCGAAGGCCCGAAGCAGATCTCGACCGTCGATTTGAAAAGGGAAGATCTAATCCATCAATATAAAAGGTTCCAAAGTTGGGTCGTTGATCAGGAAGCCTCATCTCATATCACAAGATCAATGGTCATGCTCCATTGCGGGGTCGAAAGGTGCGCACATTTTAAAATCTCAGGGGCGGGCCACAATCAGAACCGTGGTTTTTAGAAAGGGATGCATGGAAGTTCATGGTGAATTGTGGGGAAAAAAGTGGTTTGCTTTCAGACCACCCTTGGTAGCACCCATAATCACGCAATTGCATAGGGTCATGGCCCTAGGTCACATTGAAGATGGAGCGATGGAGAGGAGCTGCACCAAAGGCCGAAAGTGCCCATATTTGGTCACAGAAGAAGATCTACTTGGCCTCGAGGTGTCGGGATTGACTTGAAGAAGTCATGGGCACCGCCTGAAACATTCATGGGTGTCAGGCCTCATCCTGATCCCGATAAAGGTATTTATTGAATATGGGGGCAGCAGTTGAGACCTCGTCTCACCCCATAAATGGAAAACATGTAGAGAGTGGTCGTAAAGGCAGACTGTCAATTTGAAGCTTCCTTATGGACATATTTTTCTGTAAAGCACATAACTGTGTCTAGCTTGCATCTGACATGAGGAGGCCTGCACAATCTGACAGAGCATGTGTCTACTGAAAGCGTTAATGCAGTGGTCTGATCACACTCCTGGTGGTTGCATCATTTATGAGTATATATAGGCAGTTTTAGTATTTTTTTATGGTCGAATGGTTCAGCTAGGCTCCCTACTATTGTAATATTTTGATTGAGAACAATTGGTTCTCTGGTTATGTATTTTTTTTAGACATCTTGGTTAATATAAGTCATCTTTCTTACTCCGTATTATTTTCCTTTGATACTGAAAGAGTTCATGTTTGATCGATTCATGTGGATTGTTGTAACTGTATTGTGATAAATGTTTGATTATAGTATTGTTATGATTTCTTTCAACTTCTTTGAAATTTAAATCCAAGAGGACCTTGTGTTTAAATTTTTCCTCCTTAGGCTGCTGGAAAATCTGATGTTCATAGTGGACCTCTACACCTTCCTCACTAAATATTCCTCCTACTCACCCTTACTCCAACTTACTGACTGAAGTTGATTCAAGACCTCAATGGTTGGTGCATGCTAGCCCAAATTTTCTAAGTTGGAACGTTATTATCTCAAGTCTTATCCATTTGACCCCCTTAAAACTCATTTACATTTATTGTATAAACTGATGGGTATTGGGCTTATCCTCATTACAGTCTGAGGGTGATTCTTAGTGCTAACATAAATGGCGTCATTGTCAAGGACGGATTTGAGCAGATTGAAGAGCTCCCTGAGAAGAACGACATAGATCCAACTCTTGATGGTAGACAAGAGAGGGGTATAGAAATTGATTGTAATCATCTACCTGGCGACTCCACATTAGAGACTCCACTGGGGAGGATCCAATTGACATAAAGATGAAGGGAATGACTAGGTATCATCTTATGAGATTTCTTCATGAACTTTTGTTGTTCTTTATCAGCTCATTTTTGTTTTTCCCTTCACATATAAAGAGGATCATATGTTGCTTTGTTTATTCAGTTGATCACCAGGCTTCCTTTATATATCCATCCTTGGAAGAAGCAGACCTTCTTTTTGCTTGTGTTGTAGATGTTGATATTATATCATCGGCTCAGCCTACTCATAAACATGAGACTCATATTGAAACCCCTCCTAAAATCAATCACCCTTGCATCCCTGGGGAGGTTGAAACTGATCCAAAACCTCCTCAAATCTCATCACATCTTGTTGTTACTGTTGAGCCTTGTCATCAGTGTGTTAAGCCTCATATTCAGCCCACTAGTTTTCAAACTAGAATCATAGACAAGTTGTTTAAACCTTTAAAGCTTCCATATCATCTTCATCCTTATCCTCTTGATTTGTTTAAGTACTTTCCTCATTTTTATGGATAAGATCATGTTACAACTGAGAGGCATGTGGAAGCTTTCGAGAATTTTATTGATCAGTTTGAGATAGTTCATAAGGATGTTACCATGGGGTTGTTTTCCAAATCCTTGTTAGGAGATGTTGTATGGTTTAAGGGTTTGGGAGCTGACTCCATTGGTTCTTGGGTTGAGCTATACAATTCTTTTTTAAAGTGGTGGGGTGAGAACAAGTCCCTTGATCAGTACTGGGATGATTTTAGTGCCTTGAGGAGAGGGGAAGATGAATCCTTGGTTGTCTTCAATAGGAGGTTTTATAGTGTTTATCATAGTATGTCTATAGATATCAGACCCACAGAGACTATTGCCATGGTGTACTATGTCATGGCTCAACATTTAGAGCTTGTACTTCTCCTGAGAGAAAGGAAATCTACATCTTTATCATAGTTATTCATGGATGTTGAGGAAGTAGAGGAGAACCTCTAAGCTTGTGGAAGGATTCAAATTCAGTATCATCTCAACTCTGAACGTAAGGTAGTTTTTACCTACTGTCCATATGAAGAAAAGACTGTGGATAATTTTTTCTTCGACGTAGGTATCCATGAGCAGCCATGTCTTGATGAAAATCATGTGTATGAACAACTAGAAGCAGCAGTTCCTATTGTTCCTGAAATGGATATTTTTAAGAGTTACATTCTTGATGAAATTATTGTTTTAAAGGTTGATCATAGACATGAAAGGAAACCCATTTTTATGGATATTATAGTGATGATGAGCAGCAAGCTTATCTTATATTTGATCACTATGAATACAGTAAGGATGATGCAGAAGTTGGCATTGTCACAGAAGATACAACCCGAGAGTTTGAACAGAAGCAACCCTTAATTGAGGCACGTGAAGAGATCATTTATACACAGCCAGAAGTAAATCAACAATCATCAGTGGATCAACAGCCTCCTACACCCAGCCTTCTTCCACTTGTACCTACAGTTCACAATAAGTAGATTTTTGACCCACAGATGCATGTGGCTATCATTCAATCAAGTGTTCTTATAGAGGACATCAAGCCAGTTGTCAACAACTTTGAAACAGTGAAGGTAACCTTTCATAAGTGTTGGCACAGGAGCATACCCAGGGTTCAACGCACCAACAACGCACCAACAAAACCCTAACTATTGGCCCTTTAGGAAACACCTGCAAAGCAGATGAGGTCTCACCCAAGGTAGAAGTAGGGGTGGTTGCGAGACTTAGGTGTCTGCAACCTTAGCTGGGACACAGATCTGTGATTATATCGCTTACAGAAAACTTAGCATTGATCATTCATCAATATTCAATCCTTATTATAGTTCGCAAATAGTGCAGAGCATCGTAGCATTCACTTAGATCTAAAGTATTTCAGCACTTAGCAATAGTGAAACAGATCAGATCCAATAGATCAGCACTAAGAACCTTCATACATATCATATCTACTATTCATACATATCTGATGAAGCACAAAACATAAGTAGATCTATCTAAATATATCAAAGAACTTAGCAAAAGCAGAGATAAACACATCAAGTCAAAGAACAAAGCATAACACACAGATTTAAATGGTTCACCCCCACCCTGGGGCTACATCCACCAACTCTTCTTCTTCTATTATTGTCGGCCAATTGGTTACAAGCACGAAGCCATCAAAACCTATTATGCATAGGATAGAAGATCTGTGCAGCTCACTAGATCCTTCTTCCTTGACTTACAACACAAATCCTTCTATATCTCCACACAGGGACTTGCACTAAGCTCTGCAAGCCTATAGAATGCACAACACCTCGATCACACAGATCCCACTTAGTACATAGCCTATATCACATAGATACAATAGATACTCTACTAGATGCCTAGACATCTATTTATACATTTACAAAAGTGGGCCTAAGCGTGGGTGAACCCATGGGTTGACATCCCTTTCCCATTACATATTCCCAAAACCCAAAAAGGGACCCAAAAGTGGGCCGAGATTCTACAATCTCTGCTTCGTCTAGCGTTCCATCTTCGACAGGGTGTCGAAGTCCCAAAAACGGTCAAATATGACCAAGTGCTCCCAAAACTTGGTTAAGGGCCAATAATAAGTTAATCATGCATTGCCTTCAGTTTCATGACCCTGTCGATAAGTACATAAAGTTACACTTTTCAAATGATTTGGAGCATGCAAGCTTGATCTTTTTATCAACATTTGAAGGTAATATGGGTGATCATAAGAATGAAATTAGTCAGTTGTCACACTTTCCTTGTATTTTATGGATCATTTGCAGTGAAGTGAAGGATTCAGTTATCAAACAGTTTGAATGGCTATGGTGGAAGTTTGCTTTCACCTAGCATTTTGTAAAATATAGTTAGCTTAGGTTTTGTACATAAATAAGCTCCCTCGGGAGCAGGTGTGTTTGCTTTCATTTTTATAATAGTGTACTTGTTGGCCTATTTTCTTCAATAGGATGTTTTTTTAGCATGACTCCATAGCCCAATGAAGAAGATGAATGGAACTACTTTTTCTTGGTAGCTCGCAGGGAGCATCCCATCCCCTGTGGAGCCAAATGTTATCACATATAGTTGTCAAGGGCAGCAGGTCGTCCAAGTTTTTTGGGGAAATAAGCTTCAGGAGTTTCGAAGTGAGAAGTGTGTGGAATTCCTGAAGTGTCGAAGCCCAAAATCCTGAAATAATCTGAGTCATTGATTAGCAAAAGCCACGTGTCATTAGATCCATAGCTCCGGGTAAAAGCACAAAAGGTAAGCGATATTTGAGTTTTGATTTTCTTGGAGCCCAGAGGCCTGAAGCAGATCTCGGATGTCAATTTGAAAAGGGAAGATCTGATCCATCAATCTAAAAGGCACTAGAGTTGGGTCGTTGATCAGGAAGCCTCATCTCAGATCACAATATCAATGGTCGCGCTCCATTGTGGGGTCGAAAGGTGTGCACGTTTTAAAATATCAAGGGTGGGTTGCAATCAGAACCGTGGTTTTTAGAAAGGGATGTGTGGCGGTTCATGGTGAATTGCAGGGACAAAAGCGGTTTTATTTCAGACCACCCTTGGTAGCACCCACAATTGCACAATTGCGTAGGGTCATGGCCCTATGTCACATTGAAGATGAATTGATGGAAAGGAGTTGCGCCAAAGGTCGAAAGCACTCGTATTTGGTCATAGAAGAATATTTGTTTGGCCTCGAGGCATCGGGATTGACTCAAAGAAGTCATGGGCATCGCCTGAAACATTCATGGGTGTCAGGCCTCATCTTGATCTCGATGAAGGTAGTTATTGAATACGGGGGCGGAAATTGAGACCTCGTCTCACCCCATAAATGGAAAACATGTAGAGAGTGGCCGTAAAGGAAAACTGTCAATCTAAAGCTTCCTTATGGGCAGATTTTCCTGTAAAGTACATAATTGTGCCTGGATCGCATCTGACATGAGGAGGCCTGCACAATCTGACAGAGCAGGCGTCGACTGGAAGTGTTAATGCAGTGGTCTGATCACACTCCTAGTGGTTGCAACATTTATGAGTATATATAGGTAGTTTTAGTATTTTTTTATGGTCGAATGGTTGAGCTAGGCTCCCTGCTATTGTAATATTTTCATTGAGAACAACTGGTTCTCTGGTTATGTATTTGTTTTTGAGACATCTTGGTTAATCTAAGTCAACGTTCTTACTCCATATTATTTTCCTCTAATACTGAGAGAGTTCATGTTTGATTGATTCACGTGGATTGTTGTAACTATACTATGATAAAGTTTGATTATAGTACTGTTATGATTTCTTTCAACTTCGTTGAAATTTGAATCCAAGAGGACCTTATGTTTAAGTTTTTCCTCCTTAGGCTGCTGGAAAATCTGATGTTCATAGCGGACCTCTACACCTTTCTCACTAAATATTCCTCCTACTCACTCTTACTCCAACTTACTAACTGAAGTTGATTCAAGACCTCAATGGCTGGTGCATGCTAGCCCAAATTTTCTGAGTTGGAACGTTATTATCTCGATTCTTATCCATTTGACCCCCTTAAAACTCATTTACATTTATTGTATAAACTGATGGGTACTGGGATTATCCTCATTACAGTCTGAGGGTGATTCTTAGTGCTAACACAATCCACTTATGATAACATGCCTATCCTTTGAATTACAACTCATTAATTTCTTCTCATCTAAATCGGTTGGAGTATTCTTTGGAACTTTATAGCCATCGACAACTGAGAGCCATATATCCACTCCTAAAGTTGTGAAGTAGATTTTCATTATGTTTCTCCATTATGAATAATTGTTTCCATCAAATGGTGGAATCCCATTTGGAATGTGGCCTTCCATTTTTTCTCACGATCTTCCTTCCAATGATTAAACTGTTCTGAAGGTAACCCGCTCTAATACCAATTGTTAATACTAAGAGGGAGGTGAATCAATATCAAGTACAATTTAGCACCTTTTAAACTTTAACTTTTCAATCAAATAAATGCATTCCAATATACAATAAAGAGAAGAAGAAAAAATACATAGTGCACACCAGATTTATGTGGAAATCCACATAATGTTTTTATTATATAATAACAAGATTACATTCATAGAACGCTACAACTTCCAAGATTCTCCAGCCCGAACTGGAAGGAGGCTTCAACCCCCTAGTTTATAGGCTCCAACTTGAAGGAAGCTACAACTCCCTAGATTCTCCAACTCCAACTGGAAAGAGGCTCCAACCATGTTTCCTTGCCCCTTCTTTCCGCTCTCAAATATGCATATAAAATAATCAACCTGTCATTTTTGTTGATGATCGCAGCTTCATGAGACATTCTCCATATCGTACTCCTCTATATTGAGTTGAGATGATCTGTGAGAACACCTATGTGATAGGTGAGTCATACTCCTCTGACTAAGTTGAGATGACTTGTGTTGGTATCAGTCATTCTCCTCTGAACTGAGTTGAGATGACTTGAGATGCTCTCTTGTCATACTCCTATGGACTTAGTTGAGTTGACTTGAGATGGCTCTCCAGTTCGTACTCCTATGGATTTAGTTGAGTCGATCTGGTGAGGGTGACATCCCTTGTGGTTGACCACATGTGGACTTGTCCCTAGTGGCAGATCATTGGAGGATGTGTGTGAGACCCCTTGCTATATTGTTAAAGAGTAAGTTTATTGTGTAACCCTAATTTGTATTGTGAAGGGTAAAATTCGGCCCTACTGTGTAAAGATAATTAATATTGTGTAAACGATTAATTATATTATTAATTTGTACAAGTAGGCCCTATTGTGCCAATAGACACATCTATTGTTGAGTTACGTCATGTATTTATTAGAGTTTTAAATCCCCATTGTGGATCACTCACTCATTCAATATCTCATTCTCAAAACACACATTGTGGAGATATGAAATTTTGTGCACATTTCTCTTAGGCGCTAGCTTTCTTGGTCATAGAGCACCCTATTGTGTGTTATAGGGTTTGTGGTGAAAGGGTGATCTTCTCTTGACTCTATAGCAAAGGATTGTTGCATTTTTTCCCTTGTTTGAGAAGGTTTTTCCCAATATAACTTCTTGTGTCTTGTGCATGGTTATTCTTCTTGTGATCTTGGTTACTGTAGCTATTGTATATTGTATTGTTGCATTGTTTATGGTTCAAGTTCATGCTAAATTGAAAACAAACTACATGTGCTTGAGCTAAGCATTAAAAATTCAACAATTTTAATTGTCTTTGTCACTATCATTGATACATCATTATCATCAAACTGGGTCCACATAGGTTGTCACGATCACTATCATTGTCTCTGTCATTATCATTGATACATAATCATCATCAAACTGGGTCCACATAGAGATCATAGGTCCACACATAAACCCCAACAACCACATAGAACTCTGTATAAAGAATCAAACTTCCATACTATACCAAACCCATAGCAATGATCAAAACATCACCATAAGACTAGAAAATATCCTTCATAAGAAATCATTATCCTCCCAGTTCCTTCGCTACCAAACGTGTGCTAATATATCACAAGCTTGGATACATTAAAAATGAAAAAATACATCATGTATTTATAGTAATTTTGTCCCTATTTTAATTTTTAAACATGTGAAGTAAAGCAATGCATACAGATTCTTGAGCAAAACAAAAATTAATCAATGGTTCATACACACATTACACATATATTTATGCTGGAAACCCTTAACCGGGAAAAAAACAGCCTTCCTTGGTGTCGCACCTTTCAAATCTTCATTGTATTAATTTCACCATTCACAATACAATATATACAATATTTTAGGTATTCTGTAGCTACCAAAACCCTAATCCCTTAATCTGGGATTAATTTAGAAAACTACTAAAAATAGAAAAAAACCGACAAAAAAATATTTTTGGGGTGTTGCCCCCGAGCCGAACGTTTCACATAACCAGGGGGGGAATCTTGGACACCCTTGGGACCCCCCAGGAAACGACGCACACAACACAACGGGTGGAGGAAGTTGGAATCATCAGACGTAGTT
The DNA here is from genome assembly GCA_000966675.3 of Picea glauca. Lineage (NCBI taxonomy): Eukaryota > Viridiplantae > Streptophyta > Pinopsida > Pinales > Pinaceae > Picea > Picea glauca. The sequence continues at coordinate 346 of JZKD02S0558233.1, read as the reverse complement.
GTCGAATATGACGTGCCCACACACACACATGCAAAGAATATAACACATACCCAACATTCTCTCACTTGTTGTTTTATTTGTATATAGAGGTTCACAGAATTACATAGTCAACAATCCAGGGCAGCAATTCCCATTTTTACTCTACATCAAGAGAACTTCCCTGTGCTCAGAGAGTTTGTCAATGAATCTGCAACATTCTTCAAAGTGCCAACATTTTCTAGCAACACCTTATTTTCTTCAACCATGTCTCTCACAAAGTGATACTGAACATCAATATGCTTTGTCTTCGAATGATAAGCAGGGTTCTTTGCCAAGAAGATTGCACTTTGACTGTCACAATCTAATC
>JZKD02S0558232.1:213423-236259 GCA_000966675.3 Picea glauca | reverse complement strand
AGAATGACAAATAAAAAGTAACTTATAGGAGTGTGTATGTGCTATTAATAATGTGTGCACAAATTTCCTATAGGACATGTGCACTATGACGAACATGTGTATGTTCCTAGAATGCGTGAACATTCCTAGAATGTGTGCACTCTTATTTGAATTCAATTTTTCTTTTAGCCAGTGTCAAGTGAAATATATGCTATCTATTTCAACATTAAATTGTCAACCTCGGGCTCGTAAGTTTCGAGGTTCCAACGCTGTATGTGCAGGTATAGAGCTCTAATCTATCCTAGTATAGCCTAATCTAATCTAATGCCAACAACACACTAATAATAAAACAAACTAAGGTGCGAAAATCAATACAAGAGAAAAATTGAAAACCAGTACCGGAATGAGGTCTGGAATAAGGCCTGGAACAAGGTATGGAACAAAATATATTCTAAAAATTAACTTCAAACTTGTAAATCAGCAAAACCAGCAACTACACTATGAAATGCATGTTCTAGAAATGAAATCTATAAACTACTCTTCAAAATCAGCAATTATACTACTATACTGAACAAGAAATAATTTAATTAACTTATGTTATTGTGCTTGAAATTGGAAATACCTAGCTACTGCATTAAATAATAAACTATGTGTTTTGAATCATCAACCTATGCTACTGCATTTTAAATCAACAACCTATGCTACAACATTTTAAATCAACAACCTATGGTACTACATTAAATCAGAAATCTATGTTATTGTACTTTAAACCAGCAACCTTTGATTAGACAGCCTTGCAGGGGTTAGTTTAATCTATCCTAATTATTCATGCCTAGATTCTTATAAAGCTATTGATGCTATAAATACAAGAATAGTTAAAATTACATATTGATCTGGATGAGTTAAATGAATATACACAGTGAAACTATACTTAGAAAGAGTGAATAATTATACACAATAAAAACACAATTAAAGAGTGCTTGCTATAGATGAGGTACATAAGATAGATGATAAAATATGATTGTGAATATATAAAGATATGTCTATGACACAACCTAAATAGATAACATGCATAAGAGAATTATATGTCATAATGAACAACACAAGCAACCTGCAAGCAATTTATAAAAATAAATACAATTTCAACAAGCAACCTGTAAATAAGTAAATAAAAGGAATTAAATGAAAAAATAATAATGTACAACAGTGAATAAGTTACCCAAACCACCGGTGGGGCCCCCAAGTAGCTGTGTCACTACTCCAATGCACTATGCAGTCATCAAATCAACAAAACTTTCATATTCGTACCAAAATAGATTTTTTACAAAGCGAACTGATAAAATGGTTGTGTATAAAAATCGTGTCCCTCTTTGTGTCATAGGCAACAATATTTATAGGGATATACAGAGTTTGATAGGTCGACCACTGTAAGGGTCAACACTCTCTAAAATCATAAATACATTAAATTTGTTTAACATAAAGCATCTTTCCTAACAGTCTCGTGCACTCAAAATAACGTCCTCTGCAACTGCTCAAGTCTTGATTTATCGAGCTCCATAGATGGAGGGAATGAGTGGGCACAAAACCCATGTTCCTGATTCGCCCATCAAAGCCCGTCGATATGCTAACTACCAACTCCTATGTGCTCCGAGTGTCGGATTGAGTGTTGGATGGAGTGTCGGATCGAGAGTTGAAGGGTCGGATCAAGGACCACGAACTGCTCTCAATCTGTCCACAATTTTAGAAAACAGTCCCTATGGAACCTAATTGGCCATATTGGGCACAAAACCCATGTTCCATAGTTTTATGTTTCAGCTTCATCTTCCCACAAATTGATCTCAAAATTAACTGCCTGGAAAAATGGTCGGATGAAGGTCCGTATGGAGGTCCTGATGAAGCATTGTATTGATAAATCCACGAATTGTAATTACACCCATACATTAATTCAAAACAAAACTTGAATCCTTTGAGATAATGTAAAAATAACTGTAATAATATGATTATTACCTTGCTTAGATATCAACATGATGTTAAAAGAGATTAGGATTAAAAACTCCCAAAACGATGACAAGAAAATCCAAAATGCGCCGAGATGCTTAAGTTTTCCTTTAAATATATAGACTAGATAGTGGTGAAAGATGATCAAAATAGGGGATCATCACCTCCCCCACATCGAAGATGTTGTAGGTCCCTCTGCAAACAAAATGGAGTCATCAAAATTCGATTATGAATTTGCAACAATGACCACTACCTATACTTTTTGGAGGGAATACAATAGCCTTGGATTTGGATTTTAATTTCCAGTTGAATTCTTTGAGCTTTTGATAACATTTCTCTCAGTGTTTATGATGACAAGGAATGAGGGGAACAATGGAAACAGTGGAAATGAAAAAAAATAATAATTGTAAAATAAAGAAAATAGATTGTATTCATAGATGCCCTGTATAGAAATATAATGATGAAACCCTTTCTATATAGTAATATCAATGCCAAATCTACCAAGGGTTTCAAAGCATACGCCAAGGTATATAAAAACATAACTGATGATATAATTTTTGGTATATTTTTTCATGTAAGAGCCAAGTTTCTAACCAAATGAATGGATTCTCATTTGACTGCCAAAATAATGATAGCCCATGTCTGAAATTCATGACATGCTTTTGGTTAGTGTTTGGTTAAAATTATATCATATGAATGTCTTCAATCAATGTCAAAGTCAATGACTTGGAAATTAATATTGAAGAAACTATAACAATAGAAAATCATAATGAAGAAAATTATATGAGCCATATATAATAAAGAAAAGTGGGAATTGGTTATACTTACAGAAACAAGTATCATGTTACAGTCTCAATCATGAAAGGATGAAGGATAGAAAGAATATGGAGAAGTTAAATTAGAACTCTAAGTTATGATAATATTTTGTAAATATAATGATCTCTTGCAAAAATGATTATGTTCACATTTCCTTGTATCTCAACAAGAATCCCTGTGTAGACCTAAGTTCAGTCATAGATTCAATAAACAATGAAAGTCTAAAAATAAAATGCAGTAGAAAATTGAGATCAGATTGTATGTTTAACAATCATAAATTATGTAGTCATATAGTTCTTCGATTGTAGAACATACTAAGACCACATCTTAGAGAGTATATAGAATATAGAAGTATGATGATGATAGAATAAAGTAGAATATGATGATGATGAAAACAAATTATGGAGAAAAACAAAGTTGGCATTCTAGAAAGATTAGCTTTGGTGATTTTTTTTTTTCTTTAAACCACATAGCTTGTGAAATTTGTCATGCCAACTGGAGAATACAAGGATGTAAATTTACAGTTTTATCTTTTTTCTAGATCAAAGGATTATTGTATTCATGTAGATATACTTGAGTTTTATATTAAGAATTACTTCTGGCATTTAGAAAATTGTTTTTTCAGATTACAAGTTGTTCCAGCACTCCATNGAAACTATACTTAGAAAGAGTGAATAATTATACACAATAAAAACACAATTAAAGAGTGCTTGCTATAGATGAGGTACATAAGATAGATGATAAAATATGATTGTGAATATATAAATATATGTCTATGACACAACCTAAATAGATAACATGCATAAGAGAATTATATGTCATAATGAACAACACAAACAACCTGCAAGCAATTTATAAAAATAAATACAATTTCAACAAGCAACCTGTAAATAAGTAAATAAAAGGAATTAAATGAAAAAATAATAATGTACAACAGTGAATAAGTTACCCGAACCACTGGTGGGGCCCCTAGGCAGTCGTGGCACTACTCCAATGCACTATGCAGTCATCAAATCAACAAAGCTTTCATATTTGTACCAAAACAAAGTTTTTACAAAGCGAACTGATAAAATGGTTGTGTATAAAAATCGTGTCCCTCTTTGTGTCATAGGCAACAATATTTATAGGGATATACAGATCTTGATAGGTCGACCACTGTAAGGGTCAACACTCTCTAAAATCATAAATACATTAAATTTGTTTAACATAAAGCATCTTTCCTAACAGTCTTGTGCACTAAAAATAACGTCCTCTGCAACTGCTCAAGTCTCGATTTATCGAGCTCCATAGATGGAGGGCATGAGTGGTCACAAAACGCATGTTCCTGATTCGCCCATCAAAGCCCGTCGATATGCTAACTTCCAACTCCTATGTGCTCTGAGTGTCGGATTGAGTGTTGGATGGAGTGTCGGATCGAGAGTTGGAGGGTCGGATAAAGGACCACGAACTGCTCTCAATCTGTCCACAATTTTAGAAAATAGTCCCTATGGAACCTAATTGGCCATATTGGGCACAAAACCCATGTTCCATAGTTTTATGTTTTAGCTTCATCTTCCCACAAATTGAGCTCAAAATTAACTGCCTGGAAAAAGGGTCGGATGAAGGTCCGTATGGAGGTCCTGATGAAGGATTGTATTGATAAATCCACGAATTGTAATTACGCCCATACATTAATTCAGAAACAAAACTTGAATCCTTTGAGATAATGTAAAAATAACTGTAATAATGTGATTATTAACTTGCTTAGATATCAACATGATGTTAAAAGAGATTAGGATAAAAAACTCCCAAAAAGATGACAAGAAAATCCAAAATGCACCGAGATGCTTAAGTTTTCCTTTAAATATATAGACTAGATAGTGGTGAAAGATGATCAAAATAGGGGATCATCACCTCCCCCACATCGAAGATGTTGCAGGTCCCTCTGCAAACAAAATGGAGTCATCAAAATTCGATTATGAATTTGCAACAATGACCACTACCTATACTTTTTGGAGGGAATACAATAGCCTTGGATTTGGATTTTAATTTCCAGTTGAATTCTTTGAGCTTTTGATAACATTTCTCTCAGTGTTTATGATGACAAGGAATGAGGGGAACAATGGAAACAGTGGAAATGAAAAAAAATAATAATTGTAAAATAAAGAAAATAGATTGTATTCATAGATGCCCTGTATAGAAATATAATGATGAAACCCTTTCTATATAGTAATATCAATGCCAAATCTACCAAGGGTTTCAAAGCATACGCCAAGGTATATAAAAACATAACTGATGATATAATTTTTGGTATATTTTTTCATGTAAGAGACAAGTTTCTAACCAAATGAATGGATTCTCATTTGATTGCCAAAATAATGATAGCCCATGTCTAAAATTTATGACATGCTTTTGGTTAGTGTTTGGTTAAAATGATATCATATGAATGTCTTCAATCAATGTCAAAGTCAATGACTTGGAAATTAAGATTGAAGAAACTATAAAAATAGAAAATCATAATGAAGAAAATTATATGAGCCATATATAATAAAGAAAAGTGGGAATTGGTTATACTTACAGAAACAAGTANCCCTTTCTATATAGTAATATCAATGCCAAATCTACCAAGGGTTTCAAAGCATACGCCAAGGTATATAAAAACATAACTGATGATATAATTTTTGGTATATTTTTTCATGTAAGAGCCAAGTTTCTAACCAAATGAATGGATTCTCATTTGACTGCCAAAATAATGATAGCCCATGTCTGAAATTCATGACATGCTTTTGGTTAGTGTTTGGTTAAAATTATATCATATGAATGTCTTCAATCAATGTCAAAGTCAATGACTTGGAAATTAATATTGAAGAAACTATAACAATAGAAAATCATAATGAAGAAAATTATATGAGCCATATATAATAAAGAAAAGTGGGAATTGGTTATACTTACAGAAACAAGTATCATGTTACAGTCTCAATCATGAAAGGATGAAGGATAGAAAGAATATGGAGAAGTTAAATTAGAACTCTAAGTTATGATAATATTTTGTAAATATAATGATCTCTTGCAAAAATGATTATGTTCACATTTCCTTGTATCTCAACAAGAATCCCTGTGTAGACCTAAGTTCAGTCATAGATTCAATAAACAATGAAAGTCTAAAAATAAAATGCAGTAGAAAATTGAGATCAGATTGTATGTTTAACAATCATAAATTATGTAGTCATATAGTTCTTCGATTGTAGAACATACTAAGACCACATCTTAGAGAGTATATAGAATATAGAAGTATGATGATGATAGAATAAAGTAGAATATGATGATGATGAAAACAAATTATGGAGAAAAACAAAGTTGGCATTCTAGAAAGATTAGCTTTGGTGATTTTTTTTTTTCTTTAAACCACATAGCTTGTGAAATTTGTCATGCCAACTGGAGAATACAAGGATGTAAATTTACAGTTTTATCTTTTTTCTAGATCAAAGGATTATTGTATTCATGTAGATATACTTGAGTTTTATATTAAGAATTACTTCTGGCATTTAGAAAATTGTTTTTTCAGATTACAAGTTGTTCCAGCACTCCATCTGGCACCCTATCTGACACTTTGGATGAAAAATGAAAAACAGTAGGCACAAAATGTTTCCAAGAGTATCAACAATGATGAGAAGCATTTCCCTTCTCCTGTGTCACGGAGTAGCTCATGACAATGTTTCTTCAAATGAAGTATCTATGTTGGTTCCTTCAATCTGAAAGGTAACGACAATGAAGAGGCTTGGACAAAAAGGGGATAGCTTCCAACCGAGTCCCAATCTCTGTAGTGGAAAATTCATTTTTACAGTTGGGCAATAGAAAGCTATTGATCTACAAATAGTCTCTTCTCTTTTAGAACCAACAAGCTGATCAAATTCTTTGAACCTCTCTTCCTTTTATTAACCATGAGCATAGATCCGGAAATTTCAAATATGATGTAACATCAATCTTTAGTTTCCTTTGTCATCCAACTGTAATTTTGACAAGGAATGTTTGAGTGTAATCAGTCTTCCCTTTTATTAGATATAAAAATATATTAAAAAGAAAAACTGTAAAGTATAATTCACAACAGGCTTATAACACATAAAGTTATGTTAGCAGTATAAAATTTATCATATTAATAAAATCAACTTCTGATATAATATCCCAAAATATTGTAAAATAAATATGACAAATTTTTGGCAGAGATCCTACTTTCTCTTCTCATAGATTGTAATATAGACGGAAGTGTTTATAATTTGTCAGCTCAGGAAACCCCTCCCCCACTCCTAAGTATTGTGTCACCTCACAATCAAATATATAGGGAACCATTCAATTCTCCCAGTAGAATAAGATTTACAGTTTTCCAAGTGTACAGATAAATTTTACACATTAGTCTGACAAGATGGTTAAAATATGGCCCCACTTGTAGGATAGAACATCCTACATATAGTTAAGAAGAGGTAGGTGAGACAGTCTTAGGAGTGTCTGTTGGCACAGGGGCAGACCCGGGGTTTAGCTCCAAGATCACACCAACAAGCCCTAGCTACTGGCCCTTTCGGCAGCACCTGCAAAGCAGATGCAGTATCACCCGAAGAAGCTATGAGGGGGTTGCAGGACAAATATGTCTACAACCAGGGGAATATCAAGTGGTTCTTATTACAACAAAAACATAACATGCATCTACCATTAAACTAGCTATATCTATCCCTTAGAACTATAGATATGATCTAATACAGTAATGCAGATAACAATATAACAACATCATAGCTCAAAGCATCAATCACACACACAACAACAGAGGTACGTGGTTCACCCTCTCTCTAGGGCTATGTCCACAGAACTGTGCTTATGATATATTAAGGTAAATATTACAGTCCTAATCTGTGCTCTTGGCCATCAAATCCTTTCTTCTTCCTCTCTCCTCGTGCACACCCAGCTCCAGGACTTGATCTTCGCACCTAGCTGAAGATCTTACAATCCCAGAAGGCTCTCTCTCTCTCAGCACTTCTCTCACCCTCAATACAATATTCTCCTGATGAAAAATACCTGACTATAAGGCTCAACCATAGTATTGACCCGACCTAGGTCCTCTCGACCTCTATTTATACATTACAATCCATCACCGACAGCCTTAGGTCGAAACCTAGATGTCAAAACCCTAATTACCAAAACCCTAGGTGTCTACAACCCTAGGTCAACTTGACTGATTCTTTCCGAGTTTCGCCAACCTGTCTTTCCTTCTCCATCTCGCGATGCTCCAAGGCATCTAATGCTATCTTTTTCCACTTCCTGAGTCATCCTCATTCCATCCTTCTTTCTAATCTGTCATCCTCGATCTCCTCATCCAAGGGCCTTCTTTTCTGCACTTCACTCCATCTTCTCTGTTCTTTTGCTCACTTCGACCCAGTGACAGCCAATGTGTCTCCCGCAAAGCTCTATTTTTACCTTTTCTTCCTCATTCTTCACTTCCTTCTATAACCCATGGCCAACAAGCCCCCAACACTCACCTGTGACTCGTCCCGAGGAACTTGAGATATGATCCTCTTATTTTACTTCAACTTTCAACTGCGTAGTGCAGCCCTTTCTTTCTTCTTTATGCCTCCTTTCCATCCTTATGAAAACTGTCTTTTCTGTGTCTGGTACCCAGTTTCAACTGCACCTGGTACCTGAACCCTTGTCTTCTTGATTCTACTGAGAGCTGTGAGGCGGTTGGTTGTCATAGTACAACTTCAGCCGACTCCCATTCACCAAGCCTTCCTTCCAATCTCCTTTCAATGTCTTCAGCTGTGCAACTCCTCCTTCTGTAACATAGGCAATATCATATGGTCCAAGCCAATGCGTTCTGAACATCCCAGGGTGTTTGGTAAACTTACTTTCATATAGTAGGACTAAATCACCTTTCCTGAATATCTTCTTCTTGATGTGCCTGTCATGATAGGCCTTTTCTCGTTCCTTCTGAATTTGTTGATGGAAGCCTGCAATGAATCTGTCTTCTTCTAATTTGACCAACTATGCTATCCTCTCATGAATGGTGCCAGTATCATCCATGTCTGTAAATGCAACAATTCTTAAGCTTGGTACCAAGTACTCCATTGGGACAACAACTTCAAGACCATAAACCAACTTGAAAGGGGTCTGCATTGTTAATTTCATGCAAGTGGTTCTATAAGCCTAGAGTATTTCTAGTACTCTTAAATCCCATTCATCCTGATTCACCCTACAAATCTTTGTCAATGTTATCTCCAAGATCTTGTTGAATGCTTCAACCGTTCCATTTTCTTGTGGATGATAAGGTGTAGTCTTCTGATGGTGGACTGCAAATTCTTTAGTCAGGGCTTCAACTGTGTTATTAATGAAGTCTGTACCTTGATCACTCATAAGGACCTTAGGGCATCCAAACCTGGTTATTATGTCATCAAATAAAAACTGTGTAGCTGTAGGTGCACTACAGTCCTTGACTGCTCTTGCTTCGGCCCATCTAGTCAGGTATTCTATCACAGTGATAATATATCTTGCTCTTATGTGTTTTCCTAGTGGGTTTATAGGTCCCACGAAGTCAATGGCCCATTTTTCAAATTCTTGTAGGGTCATCTGCGATGCTAATGGCATCTCATCTCTTCGGGATGGTTTTCCAACTCCCTAGCATACATCGCATGCTCTGGTATATTCTTTAGCATCTTTGTGTAATAGAGGCCACCAAAGGCTAGCTCGCAGAACATTCTGCGCAGTTGTTTTTCCTGCATAATGTCCTCCTTCAATGCCTTCATGAGATTCTTTGAGGATCATAGGGCGTTTTGCCTCCATCACACATCTTCTTAGGATCTCATCAGGTCCCATTTTATATAGCTGACCAGCTATTAGTGAAAAATCTGCAGCGCGCACCACTAGTTGTTTCTTCTACGGAATTGTGTATTCTACTGGAGCTATTCCTGTTGACAGGAACTGGACTATGTCTGCGAAGTGGTCATCACACTTTCTAATATTGAGTAGATGTGCATCTGGTAGTGTGTCCTCCAGACTAGTAGGTTCTTCACCATGCTCCAACCTCAACAGGTGGTATGGGCCCTTATTCATTTTTCCTGGCTTAACTATGATCTCAAAATCATATTCTTGAAACAGGAGAAGCCATCTGCATATTCTCCCCTCCAACACTGGATTTTTGACTAGGTATTTCAGCGTAGAGTGATCAGTAAACATTTTAAAGTGCCCTCCCAACAAGTAGTGGCGGAATTTTTGTAATGCATACACCATGGCTAGTCCCTCTCTCTCTATAGTAGTGTAATTGATTTCAGTTGTGGAGAGCTTTCTGCTAGCAAATGCTAATGGATGATCAATGTCTCCTTCTCCAGGTTGTACCAGTATTGCTCCTAATGCAATAGAAGATGCATCCACATGCACATGAAATGCCTTGCTCCAGTTGGGAAAGACTAGAATAGGCGTAGTGACCATCTTTTGTTTTAGTGTGTCAATGCTCTACTGGCATTCGTCTGTCCAACCAAACTGTCAGTCTTTCTTTAATAACCTCTCCATTGGTGCAGTAATCTGAGCATATCTTTTGATAAATTTCCTGTAATAGCCAGTATGTCCTAGTGTAGTGCGCAATTGTTTGAATGATGTAGGTGGTGGTAAATCAACTATAATTGTGATTTTGGATGGATCCACCAACATTCCTTGCTTGCATACAATATTACCTAATAATACTCCAAATGGTGAAAAGAAGATGCACTTCTTCAAATTCAAAGCAATTTGACACTGCCTGCATTTATCCAGCATTAGCCTTAGACATTCAATATGATTTTTCAACAAACTAAAAACAGTCCAGTCATCAAAGTATGCTTCTAAAAATTTATGTAAAAGTCCTTTGAATGCTTCAACCACCGCCCTGGAAAAGATGGCTAGGGCATTTTTCAGCCCAAATTGCATTATTGTATATTGGTAGGATCCCCACTCTGTGGCAAACATAGTCTTATGACGGTCCTCCTTGGCGATGCAGATCTGATGGTATCCTAAAAACCCATTCATAAAAGAATATAATTCTTGGCCTCCCACGTTATCCAGCACTTCGTTCGTGAAAGGTGTAGGGAAAGGATCATGTAGACAAGAGTCATTTAGCTTCCTGAGATCTACGAAAATCCTGATCTCACCTGTCTTCTTATCTTGCACTACCATGGGGATAATCCACTCCGACTCTTCGACGGGTTCAATAATCCCTGCTTCCAGCATTCTGTCAAGCTCAATCTTCACTTTTTCCTTATATTTCGGGTTCAATCTGTAGGGTCTTTGCTTGACTTCCTTCATGCCTAGTTTCAAAGGCATTCTCATTTCTCCCATAGGTCCTTTGATTCCCTTCATATCAGTGAACTTGGTCGGGAACAAGTCCGGATACTCATGCAATAATTCTGTGATTTTGTCAATGGTAGCAGCGTCCCAGTAATCTCCGACATTGGCAAGATTTGGTGTTTCCTCTGTCCCGATATTGCCTTTCTTTATTTTTATCAATTGTCAAATGAATGGCAGTTCAATTCCTAGTCCTTCCACATCTCTCTGACCTTCTGTTTCTACAATATTCACCTTCCTTGGGTCATTTTCTTCGTCAGCATTAATGTTGTAGAAGGTCTGCAGTTTCTGGAGGGGCGCAGTCCATTCATCCTCTCCTTGCTCGAAAGGGAGGCCAGATGCCTCCTTGAATACTTTTTGTCTCACCATCTATAGTGCTTTATCTACAGAAGGAAATTCATTGTCAAACAAAAAGGTGGTTATAAACTTCTGGGTCATACCTTCCCATTTTGAAGTGATAAGGTGTAGCTCTGCTTGAAGGTACTAGTTAATCGGGGTGGTATCCAACATATTGACGAATTTGTGTACCCATTGTTCTCTAGGAATGTCACTCCAGGCCTCTTTGCAGCTTTGTACATGGTCCTTTGGGAAGTTTCCACCTGTGTACTATGCTTCACAACTTCCTTCTTGTGTTGAGAACCGTGTTGTCATCATAGTTTGGCATTGTGTCTAGTCTGTAATATTGCTTTTATGTGTCCCCTACCATCTCAATGGTGTGGGTTTCATGGCCTCATCCATTTCCAACAGCCTCTGTTGTGTTGGTATACTTGTCTCAAATTCTGACAAGAAGTTTTGTAAGGGGTTCATCCCATGAAATGTGGGTAGATTACTCACTATTGTGCCAATCCAACGAACTTCTTTGGTTAGCCTAGAACATCTTCTTGTAGATATCTCGTACATCTAGTTCTGCCAGTTTTCCAGTTCTTCTTCTAAATAGGATGAACATGCACTGTCACTTCGCCAACTCATATTTTCGTCAGTTGTAGGGATGATATAATCCTGCTATCTGGTTGTTAATTTGTAGATGTTTTCCAATTCAAATGCATGGTCTTCTTCTCTGATAGGTTCTGTGTATTATGGACCTTCATCTGGATCTAAAGGTGCAACGACCCTACGGCCAACTTTCTCAAATGTCATGCGTATTTTCTTTAAATCAAAAACAGTGGAATTGTCAAAGGCCCAATCAATTCCTAACAATGCAGGGTAAGGGTAGCTATCATCAACAATTTCAATTACCTCAAAATATCCAAAGGTTCTTACCCCATCAATGTCCACTGGGACATGCTCTAATCGTCTAAATGGCCTGACAACTTGCTGATTAGCCATGCGAAGCCTAATAGGGGAATATATCAGCTTCGGTTTTCCCATCAGTGCCCAAGTCTGCTTCGTCATAACATTGACTTCCGGCCCTAAGTCGAGGACCACATAGTCTATCTCATACTCTCCTATCTAAGCATTCAAGTGTAGTTCTTTATTTGTCCTTCTCCTTCTTCCAATTTGGTGCACTTCTTTATTTAGTAAGGGGTCTATTTTTCCTAGTTCATACTGCTTGATGAGATCCTGTAATTCTTGGACAACACCTTTATCTTGAATCAACTTAACACAAGTGTGCAAGAATTCCATGAGTTTTCTTACCTCTTTCCCTTTTGTTGGTGATGAAGACGGATCAAAAACCCGAGGCATGCCATAATCTTTGATTTATGGTTGTCTCTTTGATGAAGATCCTTGATCTCCTTTGAACTCTTTTCTTGCCTCCTCGAATATCTTTCTTTCTTTCTTAGCATCGAACATTGGGGTCTTTTCTGTAGCTTTCCTGACTCCATGGTCATTTTTATTCCTTCCTTGGGCTAGTCTATCTTCCCCTGTAGCAGCACCTCCTCAAGTAATAACAACGATTCTAGGGTCTACTCCGCGAGGTTCATCATATATCAGTTGTACTTATGGGTTCTGTTGGGGTCCTCATATTTCTTGAAGTTTAGCCAACAACACAGGGGTCCTTGTCTGCCCCTATGCCAAAAAATGGTTTTGTTTTCGGGACAGAGATGTCTACAACCAGGGGAATATCAAGTGGTTCTTATTACAACAACAACATAACATGAATCTACCATTAAACTAGCTAGATCTATCCCTCACATCTATAGATCTGATCTAATACAGTAATGCAGATAACAATATATCAACATCAGAGCTCAAAGCATCAATCACACACACAACAACAGAGGTATGTGGTTCACCCTCTCTCTAGGGATACATCCACATAATTGTGCTTATGATATATTAAGGTAAATCTTACAGTCCTGATCTACGCTCTTGGCTAGCAGATCCTTTCTTCTTCCTCTCTCCTCCTGTGCACCCAGCTATAGGACTTGATCTTCGCACCCAGCTAAAGATCTTACAATACCAGAAGGCTCTCTCTCTCAACACTTCTCTCACCCTCAATACAATATTCTCCCGATGAACAATACTCGACTATAAGGCTCAACCATAGTACTGACCCAACCTAGGTCTTCCTGACCTCTATTTATACATTCCAATCCCTCACTGACAGCCTTAGGTCGAAACCTAGGTGTCAAAAACCTAATTACCAAAACCCTAGGTGTCTACAACCCTAGGTCAACTTGACTCATTCTTTATGAGCTTCGCCAGCCTGTCTTTCCTTCTCCATCTCGCGGTGCTCCAAGGCATCTAATGCTGGCTTTTTCCACTTCCTGAGTCATCATCGGTCCATCCTTCTTGTTGATCTGTCATCCTCGATCTCCTCATCCAATAAATTTCTTTTCCACACTTCGCTCCATCTTCTCTGTTATTTTTCTCACTTCGACCCAGTGACAACCATTGTGTCTCCCGCGAAGCTTGCTTTTTACCTTGTCTTCCTCGTTCTTCGCTTCCTTCCATAACCCATGGCCAACAATGTATTAAATTTAGTTCCCAATGGAATATTGTTGGAGTTCATTTACCTTTTCTTAACCATGCATACTTATTTTCATCTTTTCCTACAAGTAGTGTCATACATCAGGACAAGTTTTAAGATTTAGTAATGTTATTTATTGTTTTTCAGATCATACCCTCACTAGGTAGAATGCCCCGCTGCCAGCAAGTTTGTTCAGTACTTCGACGGTTTTATCTATACATACCATAGGGCGGTACCCATTGTCAGCAGACCTGTTCGGTATCTCGATGGGTTAGCCTCTTACATCCTTTTACAACAAAGACTGGCCCACCATCTTTTAAGATTTGTGTATAAAGATTGATTTTTTTTTCAAGAAGATGGGGAGGTAGCTTTGAATTTTTTTATTTTGGACTGGGATGGTATTTAAGTTAGAGGATGACTCTTATTTATGTATTCCTTATAGATTTTCCTGATGTAGGGGATACTTAAGTGGGTGTAGCCAATCTAAAGATATGGTATAATCAAGCATTTTTAGTGTGTAGTGGATGGTACCATTGGAAAAGAACAGAAAGGTATCTTCAACCCCTACTCACTTTCTTCTTTTTTTAAATTTATATTGATTTTTCCATGACTAACCACTAATCACACCTTCTTGCTACTCTTTCATAAAGATACTTTACTCACCCACTAAGGGTTCTTAGAGAAATTGTACAAGTAACCTCTAGGTTTGATAAGACAAGGTGTCACTTTCTTATATCCTCTAGTGGTGGAGGTTATGAGCATCTGCCATGAAATATGCCTTGAGCGAAAGGAAGATAAAAATCTTGTAAAAATGGCTAATTAAAAGTAGGTAGTTTCTAAGAATAATAAAAAGTCATTATCCAATTGATTCTTAAGTAGACAACATAGTTCAAATATAGAAACATCTTCTTCCGAAGTAAAATACTTCCCTTTTGTCTCCTTGGATTTGTTCACTTGTAGTTAGATGAATACCTGCAAAACGTTTCTAAATTGTTTGTCAAAAACCACACTCTAAAATATCAAAAAATGATGAGATCAATGAGATCAAGTCACACGCACATGTATCTCATAGTTATTTTATTAAAAAGAAAATGTAAAATGATGTTGCGTTAGACTTTAAGCTAAACTAACAACATGCATCTTTTATTTATTATCCTACTCTACCTAAAAAGAAAGGAAAATTTGTATTCAAGTGTAAGAACTTTTCCAATGTAACCATGTACGAAGCAAGATAAGAAACATACCCATATCCACATATGAAAAATTTACCGCAGTGATTACCTGGATATGGAGAACCAACCAACCTACTTATTTTGTCATCAGAAGGTGTCGAAGAAGAGAATAGTATTGTGGCCTGATGACCTCTTGAAACAAAATTTCAATGTAATCTTGATGTTCGTCAATAGTAATTTCTATGCTCTCCTTCATCATGTTATGCAGACTCTCTTCTTCTAGATGATTTATTTCTAAAGTACATAAAGGACCTGTTGAGATCAATGTTGAGAACTCCTTAATCTCAGGTATTAGTGATCACTCTCCACTGGCTGTAGTCCATAATTTTCCATCTTCCTTTTCATTTTGGCAAGGAAAATCATTTTGAAGATCATGGGACTTTGGTTCTTTTATCATTTTCGAAGAGGTAGATAAGTTCATGGATATTGTCAAGATGTGTTCTTCCTGAAAAGAAGAAATCCCAGCTGTTGCTAGGATTTGAGAGGGTTCTCCGAAACTAATGGTCACCTTCGAATCCATTATGTTGGTTGATGGTTCGTGCCTCACATGGAGAGTAGTGTCTGGGGTTCTTAAAACACCCAATTTTGTTTGTTATTATAATTTTTTTTTAGATTTTAATCACAACTACCTAAAAAATGAAATACATATTTAAAGCAGATTTGTGCAAACCAAACACACCATGTTTTCATAAAATAAATCACACTTGCAGGAAAGAAATCAAAGCATAAATAAAATACGATTGCAGGAACAAAATCAAACTCACATGTGTATGAAAGTAAACACACTAGAAGGAAAAATAAACACACTTTGTGAAAGGGAAGCACACTTGCATGAAAGAAATAAAACTTGCATAAAGGAAATAAAAGAAAGCACACTTGCAGTAAAATAAGCACATTGGCAGAAAAAATAAATTGTGGAAAATTAAACACACCTTGCAGGAAATATAAAAAAAACTTTTGCAAGAAAATAAACACACTTGCAGGAAAGTAAATTTCAAGTAAGTAAACACACTAAGAAAAGTAAACAAACTAAGAAAAGTAAGCAAACTTGCAGAAAAAGTAAACACTCTTGCGGAAAGGGAACAATAAGGATTTTGAGCGACCCATTAAAACGGATGTGCAAGTTCTTTTCTCCCATATTAAAGTTTATCCTCCCCCTTTTTGTGTAATTAAAGGAAACCTACCTACCTAATCTATAATCCCTTTATCACCTCCTCGACAATGACGCCAAAAATGTCGAGTGAAATATATGCTATCTATTTCGACATTAAATTGTCAACCCAGGGCTTGTAAGCTTCGAGGTGTCAGCACTGTATGTGCAGGTCTAGAACTCTAATCTAGCCTACTATAGCCTAATCTAATCTAATGTTGGAAATACACTCTAATAATAAAACAAACTAAGGTGTGGAAATCAATACAAGGGAAAAATTGAAAACCAGTACTGGAATGAGGTCTAGAACGAGGTATGGAACAAAATCTATTCTAAAACTTAACTTCAAACTTGTAAAACAGTAAAATCAACAACTACACTATGAAATACATGTTCTAGAAATGAAATCTATAAACTACTCTTCAAAATCAACAACTATACTACTATACCAAAAAAGAAATAATTTAATTAACTTATGTTATTATGCTTGAAATTGGAAATACCTAGCTACTGCATTAAATCAGAAACTATGCATTTTGAATCAAAAACCTATGTTACTACATTTTAAATCAACAACCTATGCTACTGCATTAAATCAAAAATCTATGTTATTGTATTTTAAATAAGAAACCTTTGATTAGACATCCCCGCAGGGGTTAGTATAATCTATCCTAATTAGTCATGCCTAGCTTCTTAGAAAGCTATTGATGCCCTAATTACAAGAATAGTTAAAATTAAATATTGGTGTGGATGAGTAAAATGAATATACACAACAAAATTGTACTTAAAAATAGTGAATAATTATACAGTAAAACCACAATTAAAGAGTGCTTTCTATAGTTGAGGTGTTGGCATGCTTACAGGCAGAGTGTGCTTGTCATTGATGGAAAAACAGGAACATATATCAAAGCTCAGTGAAGAAGAAAACAATATGCAGAGATCAAAGCTCAGGAGAGATAGCATTCTGAGATGCGCAGATGAGATCCCATACATCAAGGCTCACAGAAGGATCAAAGGTCGTGGCCTTTGAAACTTAGAGATTTGAGAAATCCAAATCTGAGGAGGAGGAGCGACAGCGGTCGTTGGATCACCAATCTTGAATATGCAATCTCTGTTAGATCAGAGTCCAGTGACCAGAGGAAGCATAGAGGAGAAGTACATATCTGATCCATTGGATCTGAGCACCAAGGAACAACAGTTGTTGGATCTAGTATAAATATGAAGAGGATAAGGCCAAGAGCCATCCTCCAACTCCACAAAATGTGAAATCACGATAAGATCTGAACCGTTGGATCCATAGGACATGTGGCGAGAGATCATAATTTTGCTGACTCGCGAACTGGAAAATTCAAAGGGAAGAGTTGTAGGAACTTGCGAAATGCAAAGTCCCGATAAGATCTGGATTGTTCGATCACAGAGGGTTGTGGGCCATTGATATAGAGTATTTCAAATATCGGTAGTTGGAAGAGTCAGGGTTGGCTCATGTTCAAACACTCAACACGCGAAGTCACGATTTTATCACAGCCATCGGATCAATTTCGAGTGGAAGGACAGGATAAGATAGAAAATTTGCATCGTAGAAAGATTGAGTCATTGATCGAAGATCATGATCAAATGAACAACATTCACTTCAGATATAGATATGCGAGGAGTTTACACTCATGAAATTTTGAGATTTGAAATTCCCAGGATGCGAAGTTTCATCAACCATCGGATCTGGAGATCAGAAAATGACTGTTAGATCGTGGTAGACCACATCAACAGACTCCATCAGTAAGGACACATGGTGCAATCAGACAATGACAAGTGTCAATTTGATTCGGCATTCCAGGTACGTGGAAATCACAAATCTGAGTGACATGTGGTTTTTTCTCGGCTTATGACATGTCATCGAGTGACGCAAGATTTATGTCACTCTGAGAGTTTTTCTTTGGGAGTTTTACCACCAGTACTCACCCAAAGACCTGAAGTCTTGAAGGCTGAAGTACTCGGATCGAAGGGTAGTCGTTGGATTAAAGAGGACACACGTTAGTGTATTGTCAACTATGGGAAAAAGAAAAGGAAGAGAAAATGAGAGTTTGAGAATTGAAATCTCCGAAGTCTGAATACCCGAAGGATATCTCAACCATTGATCCAAGGAGGACATGCTTCCTTGGATCATGGACTCTGGGTGAAATGTTCCGGGAGAAAGCGAAGTTTGAGAATCGAAACTCTCGAAGCCCGAAAGTTGAAATCAATCTCATCCGTTGGTTTGGAGGGACATGTGTCATCTGATCGCTGAGACCAAGGATTGTGCGTGGACAAAGGAAAGAAGGTGGAGCCATAGATTGAAGAGGACAGATGTCAGCAGATCTTCCATTCTGGAAGATATCCAGTCAGTAGCAATAGATTTTGAGATTTGAATCTCACGGAGGCTGGATCACAGAGTAAATATCAGTTGTTGATGGAGGAAGGAGAGATCTGATTCACAGAATTGAGAGAACAGATCTGAACCATCCATTCAGGAGCACCATCAATATCATGATATCAATAGTCGTGCTACATTTTGGGGCCATAACATGCTCGAGCCTTAATATTTCATGAGCAGTCCGTAATCGAAACCACAGTTTTGGAGAAAGGACGCGTGGAGGCTCGTGGTGAATTGCAAGGCAAAAAGAATTTTGGTCCAAACCACCTTTGGATGCACTCGCAATCACATGGTCACATGAATCTCATAGCCCAAGGTTATATCATGAAAAGGATCCAGCACTCACTAGACAAAAATCGGGAAGCACCTTTTTTATTAGGTGATTGGTCACCGACGGTGGTCACATGAAGGAAAGGTCTTCGAAGACAAAGAATCCATAATTGACTGGCTATAACTGACAGAGAAGATGAAGAGTCTCGATTTCCAGAGAAGCTAAGGAATCTCGGCATAATGACCACTAATGATGAACTCATAGGGAACAGAACCGCCAGAGAAGATGAAGAGTTGCCATGATGATCAGGAGATGAATCGACGTGAGAAAAGCATGTAGAACATAGAAGTGAAGTGATTCTATTGTCGAGCTATGTAGGAGTGAGGAAGAGTTGTAGTGAACAACCTGTAGGGAAGAACAGTAACGCTGTAAAGAGCATGCAGAGGCATTATGCATGAGGTATGCAGAAGGTGCACAAAGAGTATAAAAACATAGAACAAAGAATATATGAGGGTTGTTGTTGAGTGTGATTCATGTGGGTAGAATCATTCGATGTGAAGGAGTTGAAGTGAATAAGAAGGAAGGAACAGAAATGCATATTTGAGAGAATAAAAAAAAGCACAGAAGATGCGAGGAGAGAGAGACACTGATGCAGGAAGAACAGAGCAGTGTAGCAGAACAATGATGAGACTGTTAAGCCATAGATAAATGTTGTATCACTATGATAAAGTTGTAAACATCAAAGATTTATATTTCAAGGTGGTAGGGAGGTGCTTGGGAGGATTGGTGTCCTCAAAGTTTCAAGCGGGTTCTTGAACACAGGGAGTTGTAGCTTCCATCTGGTTGCATCCAGAAAAACTAGGGTGGCAGGGTGGTGCAAGGGAGAACTATTGTTCTATGTTATACAGGTTGGTGCCTGTGCGACTGGAAGTTGGTGCTTCCATCCAGTTGGTTATGTAACACTCATGGAGTTGGTGCTTCCTTCTAGTGGGTGCTAGAGAAACCAGAGAGTTGGTGCTCTCAGCAAGTTGTTGCTTATAAAAAAGAGGTTGTAGCCTCAAGAGGAGTTGGAGCTCATAAGAATGATAATGTAAAGAAAATAAAGATTACTTATCATATCAAGAAGAAGATTTTTTTCCCTTTATGGGTTTCCTCGAGAAATATCTATCTCTGTATATTTCATGTGTGTGATTGATGTTTAATATTCTATTGCTTACTTCCTTGCATCATTATGATTTTCATTAAGTGTTCTGTAAAGAGTTTAAAATGGGCATAATTGTTTAAGCACAATAACAATTGATTCACCCCCCCTTCTCAGTTGTCCAACAATTAGTATCAAAGGTGATTCCTTTTATTTAAAGGTAGATCGATAAGCTTAAACATGTCAAGCCATGAAGGAACTTCAACCAATAAGGCCCCTTTGTTCAATGGAACAAACTTTGCCTTATGGAAAGTTAGGATGAGAACCTACATAATGGATTTAGGTGCAGATGTCTGGGATGTGGTAGATATTGGTTATGTAAAGCCAATTGTACTAGCTAATAAAGATGACAAGCTAGAATTCAGCTTCAACTCTAAGGCTATGAATGTTATTCTGAGTGGGCTCGTAGAAGTAGAATTTGTTAAAGTTACGCACTTAGAAACCTCCAAATAAATGTGGGACAAACTCATTAACAATTATGAAGTTAATGAGAAGGTAAAGGATGCCAAGCTTCAAACCTACAGATTACAGTTTGAACAACTAAAGATGAAAGAGGATGAAATTGTTGGGAAGTACTTTCTGAGAGTTGAAGAACTAGTGAATGCCATGAAGAGTCTTGCTGATAAGTTTGAAGATGTAGTTTTAGTCCAGAAGATTTTAAGATCTTTGCCAGATAGGTTCAACCCAAAGGTCTCTGCTATAGAAGAACTTAATGATCTAAAAACTCTGCCTTTTGATCAAATTCTAGGAACGTTGACTGCATATGAAATGAGGACGGGTAAAGATAAATCCACTTCTAGAGAAGCATCATTTAAAGTTGATAAGAATGAGGATTCTGAGCCTGATGAAATTGAAGAAAAATTTGTGAGAATACTAAAGAAAGGATCAGGAAAGTACTAAGGAAAATTTCCCTTCAAATGTTTAAACTGTGGAAAGATAGCTCACTTTGCATCTAACTGTCCACACAAGAAGCAAGATCAGAATTTTGAAGGAGAAAATAAGTTCAAACCCAAGAGATTTGGTAAAAAGAAAATTTTATGTGTAAACAATGATGACTCTTCAGAAGACACAGATAGTGACTCCTCATGTGAAGATAAGGTTAATGACTTTATGCTTATGGCCCAAGAGTATTATGATAATAAAATCACAGGAAGTAATGTTGGCGATGAAGAATCTGTGGTTGACTTGGAAGGAGAACTGATCAGTGCTCTAGAAGAAATTGATAGACTTGGATCTAAGAAGAAAAAGAAAAAACAATTGTTGATACAGTTTGAGAAAGAAAATAAAGAACCTAATGAAGAATTTTCCCTGCTAAAAGTGGAATTAGAAGAGGCAAATAAAATAGAGGAGATTCTTAAACAACAGTTATCAGAAAAGAAGGAAAGATGTGAAGCCTTGGAAGAAGAGGTAGTAAAAACTAGAAAAGAGATGGAGAGGTTTAACACATTATATCTTCAAAACCTTCCAAGCATTAAATCCACAGTAGAACTAAACGACATTCTGAGAAAATAGATATCTCTGTTGTTGAAGATTGGTTTAGGTTATGTAAATGGTTCAAGAAGCAAACAAGAAAAAAGAAAAGAGCCAGTAAAGATGATCAAGTTCCAATTCAACAGACAATCAAACCATGAGATTACTCTATCACCTACAGCTAATAAAGACAAGATGATTCCTGATAAAAAATATATATATTAGAAGATGGAGCAACAAATTCCAAGAAGAAGGCCATCCTTCAGGTACCAAAATTTCTTTCATGGCTAATGTTTTTACTATTCTAATTTTGGTCATAAGATTGTAAACTGTCAAATTAAGTTTAGAGACATGCAACTGAGGAGGTCAAGAAAGACACAATATTTACAACATAGAACTAAGCATCCAATGAATAGACAATGTAGCACCAATCACTTTGACCTACTGAACAATGAGATTGAATGTTATAATTGTCATAACTTCGGCCACAAAGCTGCAAACTGCCATTTGAAGAAGTACAAGGAATATCCAAGGATAAATTCTTTAGCTAGAAATTCCAACAAAGAAAGACAGTGAAAAATGTGGTCTAATACTTTCAGCTCAAAAACAAAAAGACCATTAGTATATAGACAGTGGATGTTCTAAGCACATGACTGGAGACAAGGATAATTTTATGTCTATAAGTAAAAGAAAAAAAGTAAATGTAAACTTTGGAAATGATGAACCAGGTAAAATCCAGGGTAAAGGGATGGTAAGTTTGAGTAATGGTAAAGAAAAAGCCCAGGATGTTCTGTTTGTGGATGGGCTGAAACATAGTTTGCTCAGTGTAATTCAAATGTGTGACAGAGGATGTGAAGTGGTGTTCACTTCCAAGGATTGTAAGATAAAGTCTATAAACTCAGGACAAGTGGTGGCTAAAGGCATACAGATATAAAATAATGTATATGTGCTTAAATAAGATAAAGAAGAGTGTCATCTAAGAAAACATGATGAAATATGGTTATGGCATAGGATACTTGTACATGTAAACTTTGACCACTTAATCAAGCTCAAAAATCTTGAGGCAG